>CAUYQV010011155.1:0-14339 GCA_963574575.1 Galagoides demidoff | reverse complement strand
CACCAAGCATCATTTGTTAAATAGGGAATCTTTTCCCTACTCAATGTTTTTAATTGGCTTGTCAAAGATCAAATAATGGTAAGTAGCTGGGTTCATCTCTTGGTTCTCTATTCTGTTCCATACATCTACCTCTCTGTTTTTGTGCCAATACCATGCTGTTTTGATCATTATCGATTTATAGTATAGTCTGAGGTCTGATAGCATGATTCTTCCTGCTTTGTTTTTATTTCTGAGTATTTGAGGTTTTTTCTGATTTCATATAAAATAAAATATTATTTTTTTGAGATCTTTAAAGTATGACAGTGGAGCTTTAATGAGGATTTCATTAAAATTATATATTGCTTTGGGTAGTATGGACATTTTAACAATGTTGATTCTTCCCAGCCATGAGCATGGTATATTTTTCCATTTGTTAACATCTTCAGCTATTTCTTTTCTTAGAGTTTCATAGTTCTCTTTATAGAGATCTTTCACGTCCTTTGTTAGGTAAACTCCCAAATATTTCATATTCTTTGACTCTACTGTGAATTGGAATAGAGTCATTGACTGTTTTTTTCAGCTTGACTATTGTTGGTATATAAAAAGTCTACAGATATATGAGTGTTGATTTTGTAACCTGAGATGCTGCTGTATTCCTTGATCACTTTTAAGAGCTTTGTAGTAGAATTCTTGATGTTTTCCAAATATACAATCATATCATCTGCAAAGAGTGAAAGAAGTTTGATCTGTTCTGACCCTATGTGGATACCTTTGATCACCTTTTCTTCCCTAATTGTGATGGCTAAAACTTCCATTACAATGTTAAAGATCAGTAGAGACAATGGGCAACCTTGTCTGGTTCCTGATCTGAGTGGAAATTATTTCTTTCTTTCTATTAAATGATAGCTATGTACATTAATGCAATCATGGAGTACAGTGTGGTGTTTTCATGTACAATTTGAAGTATTTTCATCAAACTGGTTAACATAGCCTTTCTGTCATTTTCTTAAGTTATTGTGTTAAGACATTTATATTCTACTTTTAGAAAGATTCAGTTGTACCCTTGTAAGATCAACCATAGAGGTGATCCCACCAATCACCCTCCCTCTACCCATCCACCTCCCTCCCCTCCCTTGCCCCTCCCCTCTCCCCATTTTCTAAGGCTATAATTAGGTTATAGCTTTCATATGAAAGCTATAAATTAGTTTCATAATAGTGTTGAGTACATTGGATACTTTTTCTTCCATTCTTGAGATACTTTGCTAAGGAGGACATTTTCCAGCTCCATCCATATAAAAATGAAGGAGCTAAAATCTCCATCTTCCTTAATGGCTGCATAGTATTCCATGATGTACATATACTACAATTTATTGATTCATTCGTGGATCAGTGGGCACTTGGGCTTCTTCCATGACCTGGCTATAATGAATTCGACTGCAATAAACATTCTGATACAAATATCTTTGTTGTAATGTGGTTTTGATCTTCTGGATATATACCTAATAAAGGAATTGTAGGATCAAATGGCAGTTATATTTTTAGTTCTCTAAGTGTTCTTCAGACATCTTTCCAAAAGGAATGTATTAGTTTGCATTCCCATAAGCAGTGTAGAAGTGTAGAAGTGTTCCCTTTTCTCCACATCCATGCCAGCATCTCTGGTTTTGGGATTTTGTGATATGGGCTAATCTTACTCAAGTTAGGTGATATCTCCAAGTAGTTTTGATTTGCATTTCTCTGATGGTTAAGGATGGTGAGCATTTTTTCATATATCTGTATGCCATGCACCTATCTTCTTTAGAGAAACTTCTCTTCAAGTCCCTTGCCCAGCCTAAGATGGGATCACTTGATCTTTTCTTGCTAATACGTTTGAGTTCTGTATGGATTCTGGTTATTAAACCTTTGTCAGAGACATAACCTGCAAATATCTTCTTCCATTCTGAGGGCTGTCTGCTTGCCTTACTTACTATGTTCTTGGCTTTGCAGAAGCTCTTTAGTTTGATCAGGTCCCAATAGTGTATTTTTGATGTTGCTTCAATTGCCCGGTGTGTCCTCCTCATAAAATTTTTGCCCAGGCCGATTTCTTCAAGTGTTTTCCCTACACTTTCTTCTAGTATTTTTATGGTTTCATGTCTTAAGTTTAAATCTTTAATCCAGTGAGAGTCTTAATGGTGAAAGGTGTGGGTCCAGTTTCAGTCTTCTACAGGTCGCCAGCCAGTTTGCCCAGCACCATTTGTTAAATAGAGAATCTTTTCCCCACTCAATGTTTTTAATTGGCTTGTCAAAGATCAGGTGACAGTAAGTATCTGGTTTCATCTCTTGGTTGTCTATTCTGTTCCATACATCTACCTCTCTGTTTTTGTGCTAGTACCATGCTGTTTTAATCACTATTGATTTATAGTATAATCTGAGGTCTGGTAGCGTGATTCCTCCTGCTTTATTTTTATTTCTGAGTAATGTCTTGGCTATTCGAGGTTTTTTTCTGATTCCATATCAAATGAAGTATTATTTTTTCAAGATCTTTAAAGTATGACAGTGGAGCTTTAATGGGGATTGCATTAAAATTATATATTGCTTTGGGTAATATGGACATTTTAACAATGTTGACTCTTCCCAGCCATGGTATATTTTTCCATTTGTTAACATCTTCAGCTATTTCTTTTCTTAGAGTTTCATAGTTCTCTTTATAGAGACCTTTCACGTCCTTTGTTAGGTAAACTCCCAAATATTTCACTTCTTTGGCACTACTGTGAACGGAATAGAGTCCTTGACTGTTTTTCAGCTTGGCTGCTTTTGGTATATATAAAGGCTACCGATATATGAGTGTTGACTTTGTAACCAGATGTGCTGCTGTATTCCTTGATCACTTCTAAGAGTTTTGTAGTCGAATCCCTGATGTTTTCCAGATGAACAATCATATCATCTGTTTAGTTGGAGTGGATTAAGGGTGGAAGAATGCAAGTTTAATCTCTTCTGATCCTATATGGATGCACTTAATCACTTTTTCTTCCCTAATTGCAATGGCTAAAACTTTCATTACAATGTTAAAGAGTAAAGGAGACAATGGGCAACCTTGCCTGGTTCCTGATCTAAGTGGAAATGATTTCAATTTAACTCCATTCAAGACAGTATTGGCTGTGGGTTTGCTATAGATGGCCTCTATTAGTTTAAGAAATGTCCCTTCTATACCAATTTTCTTAAGTATTCTGATCATGAAGGGGTGCTGGATATTATCAAAAGTTTTTTCTACATCAATTGAGAGAATCATATAGTCTTTGTTTTTTAATTCTTTTATGTGCTGAATTATATTTATAGATTTATGTGTTTTGAACCAGCCTTGAGACCCTGGGGTAAAACCCATTTGGTCATAGTGTATAATTTGTTTGATATGTTGCTGAATTCTGTTTATTAGGATCTTGTTGAATATTTTCGCATCAATATTCATTAGTGATATTGGTCTATAATTTTTTTTTTCTTATTGGGTCTTTTCCTGGTTTGGGGATCAAGGTGATATTTGCTTCATAGAATATGTTGGGTAGTATTCCTTCTTTTCCTATATTTTGGAAAACGTTAAGTAATATAGGTCCTAGTTCCTCTTTAAAGGTTTGGTAGAATTCTAACATGAAACGATCTGGTTCTGGGCTTTTCTTTTTAGGGAGATTTTGTATAGTTGATGCTATTTCAGAACTTGATATAGGCCTGTTCAACATTTTCATTTCATTCTGGCTAAGTCTTGGGAGGTGGTGTGCTTCCAAGTGTTGGTCAATTTCTTTCGTATTTTCATATTTCTGAGAATAAAGTTTCTTGTAATATTCATTAAGGATTTTTTGAATTTCTGAGGGGTCTGTTGTTATTTCGTCTTTGCCATTTCTGATTAATGAAATTAGAGATTTTACTCTTTTTTTCCTGGTTAGGTTGGCCAAAGGTTTATCTATTTTATTGACCTTTTAAAAAAACCAACTTTTTGATTTATTGATCTGTTGTATAATCCTTTTGTTTTCAATTTTATTTAATTCTGCTCTAAATATAAATCCTATAAGCTGATCTTCCTGAGTGAGCAAGGCTTCATGATCAATTAGCCCATCCTGCTTTACTAACTGGATTACTTTTCTTAATTAACTTGGCACTCCTCAGTACTTAAAGAAGAAAACAATGATGATTTTTAAAAAATATTTCCAATTTTCAAGACTTCATTCTACTTCCTCAATTTTAACCTGCCAAAAATGAAACAAATACGTACGGAAAAAGTAATTACTTTTCTCCTACTTTAACGTCTTCTTAATTAACTTTTAATCTATGCTGTTACTCAGGGAGCATTTCTTAATACTAAATGTGTCTAAAATGTAAGAGACAGAGATTTAAATGATTTAGATAAACATCTGCCTAGCACAGAGGCATAAAAATTACAAAATTAGGATATGAGTGGCTGAGTGCCAATGGTAGCTGCCAGCAAAAGCAAGATATTGCCTTCATTTTTTAATCTTTTGCATACAAACCAACTTAATAAATGCCTTCTAACCAAACACTCTCATGTTGAAGCATGTTTCTTGGTTTATCTTACATAAAATTTGAAAAACTCTTGAATGAGAAATTGCAGGAAAACAACCCCATAATCATTTATGAAAGACATGTTTTAATAGAGAAAAATCAATAAATTCAAAAATTTCAGTATGAAGTGAAGCACTATTGTTTTGTTTAGTTGGAGTGGATTCTGTCAATAATAATTTAAAATAATCAGTTCAATGATATGATCCCTGGTTGGTGTTCAGATAATGACTATACTTCTGTCTAGTAATTTTCAGCTATTAAATGGAGTATAAAGTGGCAAGTAAAGACAGGAAGCTTTGACCCTTAATACACCCTTTACTATAAGGGTATAATTTGTCTTTTAATAACTGAAATAAAATGACAATAAACTCCTTATATGCAAACTGGAAATAATCCTACATTGTTTATTTGTGAATGCGCAGTTAATCAAAATGTCTTGATTTTTTCCCCCCACAAAATACAGAAGAAACACAAGCCCAGAATGTTGGGTATGGGGGAGAAGGAGCCAGGGGACAGAGTGAGGGAAGAGAAGAAGGAGAGAAGGAGGGAGGAAGTGCAGGCATTTAGAGGCCTACCTCCCAGGCCTTACAGATCCCACTCCAGAACACCTCAATAAAGGGAATATTGTGAAAAGGAAAATCACATGAATTCTTTTTGTTTCTCAGTGCATATAAAAGTTATATGTGCATTATACTGTAGTCTTAAATATGCAATAGAGTTATGTCAAAAAAAGTGCATACCTTAATGAAAAAATACATTATTGCTAAAAATTGCTAACAATTGTCTGAGCTTTTAGCAAATCTGTAATTTTTTTTTTTTTTTTTTTTTTGGTCAATGGTCTGGCCTCCAGGTTGATGGCTGCTGACTGGTCAGGGTTGGAGTTGTTGACTATTAAAGTGGCAGTAGTCATTTTAAAAAATAAAACGAAAATAAGTTTGTCACTTTGATTGGACTCTTTCTTTCATGAAAAACTCCCTCATAGTCTATAATGATGTTTGAGAACATTTTACACACAGTAAACTTCTTTCAAAATTGCAGTCAATCCTCTCAAACTCTGTCACTGCTTTATCAACTAAGTTTATATAATACTCTATCCTTTGCTGTCATTTAAACAATATTCACAGCATCTTCACCAGGAGTAGAATCCATTTCAAGAAACTACTTTCTTTGCTTATCCATAAGAAGCAACTTCTCATCCATAAAAGTTTTGTCGTAAGATTACAGCAATTCAGTCATGTGTTCAGGCCCCAGTTCTAGTGGTCTTTCTATTTACTGCCAATGAGCAGTAATAATATGAAAGACATCATTTTTCTGAGCAGTATATTTCAATAGTGAGCTTAATATTCAATAAACAAGGCTATAAACATGCTTGCTGCTTCACCTTGCATTTTTGTGCTATGAAGATGGCTTCCTTCCTGAGAGCCCGTGAAAGAAACTCTGACAGCTTTAAACTTCTTTTCTAAAACTTTCTCACCTCTTCAGACCTTCATAGAATCGGAGAAAATTAGGCCCTTGTTCTGGGTTAGGCTTTACAGTGATTCTCCACCTTCCTCATGCCACAATGTATTTTCATTGTTAAAAAGGGTTCAGGACCCACAGGCTGAGACTCTGCAGGGGAATGTTGTGGCTGGTTTGACTCTCTGTCTAGACCACCCAATCTTTCTCCCTGTTCACAAGAAGGTTGTTTCTTTTATCATTCATGTATTTACTGGATTAGTACTTCTGATTTTGTCAAGAATTCTGTGTTTGCATTCCCAACTTGGCTGTTTGGTCCAAGAGTCTTGGCTTTGGGTCGGTCTTAGCTTTTGACATGCCTTCCTCACTGAGCTTAATCATTTAAAGGGGGAGTGTAATTCTTCCTCTCACCTGAACACTTAGAGGTCATTGCAGGTTTATTAAGCGAACTGATTTCAATATGATTGCGTCCCGGGGAATAGGAAGGTCTGGGGAGAAGGTAGGGGACTATCACTTATACAATTTCAGTTCACTCACCATTCCTCAGGTAAATAATACCCTTTAAATGTTTTTTCTTTGCCATATTTTTATTATGTATGTCCTTGTCCTTCATACACATGGGGATATTAAGGATTTTGAACCACAGAAAACTTTCATTTGGGGAGAAGAGGATAGAATAGAAGACTTAATCATTTTTGCTCTTGTGGTCAGGTTGCCTATCTATCTAATATGTTATTTTCTTTTGAAGCATGGGGGTACCGCATCTCTAGTCCTTGTTTTATCTGGGTATCAGTAAGAGCCCTCTAATAGCTTTACAACTTTGAGATAATTCAGCCCACTAGTGCAAGTGTGTGCAAGATGACAGGGTTTCCTCCAAGTCTAAGACAGTAATGGAGATCAAGCAAATCTTTAAAAGACAATACAAAGCCAGGTTATCCCTACCTCGAGGGATGTGTAGGCTTCCTTCAAGGGATTCTCCTCGGGGAGAACTTTTTTCTGTATGCTATCAGGTTCTCTGGGTTGCATGCCCTAGATTCTCTCTTATTCCAAAGACAGAAGGAGGAGCCAGGAATGGGAACTTAAGTTCCCCAAAGCTCTTTAGTTTTGAAAAGAAGGACATGAAAATATTATTTATTTGAACACTGTGATTATAAACCTCCAACACTTATTTATTTTTAAAAAATAATAAGAAGCTAGATGTCGTAGCATACTCCTGCAGTCCTAGCTACTGAAGTGGCTGGGGAGGGAAACATTCAACTTCTTCCCCATACGAGGAGGAGCCCTGTGTTAGATAGAGTGTGTCAGAGTGTCCATGACTTACTGGAAAGGGATTTAAGGCCACAAAATGGGTAGGCTGCGTGGATATTGCTCTCCAGAGAAATCCTGTTCCCCCAGGAGCGAGCACCCTGTGGAAATAAACTCTAATTAACTCATTTAACTCACCAAACTGAATTTGTTTGATCTATTCTTTGGTCTCTGGGCAGCATCTCAGTTCAGAGGGCAGTTTTTCTTTCCCGTTAGGGGGTTTTCGTAAAACAAGAGGTTGCTTGAAGCCAGGAGTTTTGAGTCCAGCCTGAGCAATGATTGAAATGAGGCCCCCTAAGTAATAATACTAATACTAATAATAAGATTCAGTAAGATGACAGGTTACTAAATGTCCAAAAATTATACAGAAAACAAAACAGAGGATCATTTATAATAACAATTGAACTATAAAATTATTTGAATAGAATCAATAAGCAAAGTACTTGTAAAGGGGAAGGTTTCCTTTGTGTCATATTTAACATTGTAAAGAGGTCAAATCTACCAAAAATATCTTTATGAAATCAGAACAAATATTTAAAGTTTCAATCAGTTTGCTTTTCTTGAGAGTGAGGGTAGGGCATTCCAATGCTCCAATACAAAATGAATCTCAAGTAAAAAATCAGAAAATCCCCTCCAAAAATAAAATATATCATAAAGCTAAAGCCATTAAATGTGATACAAATGAGGAAACATGTGACAGAAGTAATGCTTTTGAAGCATTGAAGACCCTGAACATCAGGCAGGGAAGGACCATGATACCTGAGTGATGGGGACGAACTAGGGGACTCATGAGGAGACTCAGCTTGAACCTTGAGAGAGATTTCTGGAAGTGGCATATGGCAGACTTTCTGAGTTGAGGAGGAGAAGTTGAGAGGTTGCTCAAGTTTGCAGAAACAAGTTTTGAAGGTGTGATTCTTGCACAGAAAACCTGAAGCTTTCGTAGCAGTGATTTTCCACTGGTGTGCCATGAAAGCATCTTAGATATGCCACAGACATTGTTAAAGAGCATTAAATTATTTTCAAAAGAAGTACAGAGCACAGTAAGAATATTCTTTTTTTTTTTTTTTTGCTCCTTTTGTTTTTGATCAACACAATTTATGTGTGTCATGGAAGTTTAACTATAGGTCCAAGTGTGTCATTAAGATAGACAAGGTTGAAAAGCATTGGATTATAGGAAATAATACATGTATCTAAAGCTCATATGGTGCTGGGAGTAACGCTTATTCTAACCAGACAGATTGGAAAAACTCAATATAAGTGGATTGAGTACTCATAAAAGTCTGATTATGTTACTCAGTATATTAGTAAGAGTTCCTCAGAGAAACAGAACCAACAGAATGTGCATATGCACATTATACATGTATTTTAAGAAGTTGGCCCATGTGAGTATAGGGCCTGGCAAGTCTGAAACTTGCAGGGCAGCTCAGCAGGCTGGAGACCCAGAGGAGAGGGGAGAGTACAGGTCAAGACTGAAGGATGTCAAAGGCAGAATTCGCTCTTCATGGGGGACCTTGGTCTTTTTTTCTCGGTGCCTTCAGTTGATTGGATGATGTTTGCCAGCATCTAGAGGGTGACATAGGCTTTACCTAAATTTTACTGATTTAAATGTTGTCATATCTTAAAATGTACCTTCACAAAAACATCGAGACTGATATTTAACCAATACCCAGATGTCCAAGTCTAATCAAGTTGACACATAAAATTTACCACCACACTCAGTATTTTATGGTACTCAAAAATTGCCTAAGTAGTGAGGAATAAAAAGCCCTAACTTGAGCACTGATCTTAATCCATTTAGCAATCTATGAAAGCCAGACCCAAAAGGATGAAACTTTTGTAAGTAACTTCACTGTATCCCAGAAAAAAAGTACAAGAGTATCAATGCAAAAAAAAAAAAAGAAAAAAAGTCCAGAACTCAACAAGATAAAGTTTCCAATGTTTGTTATCCCATCAAACATTGTCAGGCATTCAAAGAAGAAAAAAACAGACCAGTGATAAGGGGCACATGTATGGCACATACGCACACTGTGTCTAGAATTCAGGTGAAGGAATTTCTGTACTGACATATCCACTTGTCTTCTCTGCAGTTCCATTTCAATATTTAACAGGCATCTCAAACTTGACATTAAAACCAAGCTCTTAGTCTTCTCTACCCATTCCCAAACCTGCCAATTGCAATTGATGGTAACACCTTCTTTTCAGGACCAAACCCTTGAAGTTATTTATTTTACTCCTCTCTTCCTGTCCAATTCCACATCTAAATCATCACAAAATCTTGTGGGTACCACCTTTCCCCTGGGCAATAGCCTCCCAAGTGTTCTTATTTTAGTCTTTGCTCCCTCATAGTTCATTCTCAACATGGCAAACAATGATTCCCACAACACAGGACACTGATCAGTCTCACCCAAGGCTCTTCATTGCATTCCAAAAGAAGTTTGTATCCTTCCAATGGCCTAAAGATCTGCTGCTTCTCCTCCCCTCTGCCAACACCTCCTATCATTTTCTAGCTCAGCATTATCCAATAAAAATGTAACATGAGTCACATGTGCAATTTTAAGTAGTTTTTAACAGTACATTATAAAAGTCAAAAGATAAGTGAAGTTAAATTAATAACATGTTTAACCCAAGATAACACAGTATTACTTTGAGATGTAACCAATGTAAAAATTGAAAATGTAACCAATATGAAAATATTTTTCAGTATTATTTTATACATAGCTCTTCAAATCAGGAGCCTGCATGACATTTACAACACATCTCGAATTGGATCAGCTCAATAGCGCCGTGTGATTAACTGGTGTCAATTGGACAACATAGTTTCAGCTCATTCCTCTCCACTCACGCTGGTTCCTTTTATGTTTCTGGAACATGACAGCCAAACGTCTCCCTTAGTCCCTGGCTTAGTCTCTTTGTGCTGCCCTAACAAAATACTATAGATTGAAAAATTTATAAAAATGTAAAAATTCATATCTTATGGTTCCAGAAACTGGAAAGTTCAAGATTAAGGTGCTGGCAAGATTAACGTTGAATGAGGGCTGCACTCTCTGCTTCTAGGAGGCCGCCTTGTTGCTGCGTTCTTTGGAGGGGAGGAGCATGTGGGCTTCTAGTGGCAGAAGAACAAAGAGCAAAAGAGGTAATCACTAGTCCCTCCAGCGTTTGAATCAAGTCACTAATTCCATTTATAGACGTCTCACCCTAAGCACTTAATCAACTCCTAAAATCCCTACCTTTTAATAATACCATATTCGTTACAACAAGTGTTTCAACACCTGAATCTAGGTGTACATTCAGATGCAACACAGCCTTTGCATCAGCTGTTTCTGTTTCCTAGAACTGCTTCCCCAATATACAGAGTGACCATTTCTTGGCACATGTAAGTTATAGCTACCCTGTTAATACATGGTGTGTTTCGTCACCTCCTTCTAGTCTTTTTTCAGTATCATCTCAGGGAGGCCATGCCAGATTACTTTATGTAATAAAGTCTCTGCTCCCCCCCATCTTTACATTTTGTATTCTTCTTACCCTTCCCTAGTTTTAATGTATTATTTATTACTGTATAATAATAATACATAACTTATCTATCATGTTTATTATCTAGCTCTCCCATCACTTGAATCTCTCCTATGACATAGACAACAAGTTTGAATTATTTTGTTCATTTATGTATCCATAGCTTCTCAAATAATTCCAAGTCTATAGTAGTTCAATAAAAACTTGTTAAATGATAAAAATAATAAATGCAGTATGATGCTATACAATTGTTTAACAATGTCGAGTCATGTGAATTCACTCTGAGAGATATTCAAAATATTCCAGTAAAGAAAAGCATGTTGAATAACTGAAAAAATGTGTCTTTTTACTGTTTCAAAAGATATGTTTTTGGATATGAATGTAGCTGTGCTTCAGATGGGGCATACAATATTTACACAGAAAGAATAAACTGATTGCTGTCATTAATTGCATCTGGGAGTGAAATTGGTGCAAAGAGGACCCTTCCATTTTTCATTATAGTTGTATATTTTGCTTGAGCTTTTTAAAAATAACAAACTTCCTATTTTTGATGGTTTTAAAATAATTACAAGTTTAATAATTGGTAATGGCAAAAACATGAGCATAGCACTTCTTGTTCTGAATGCTTCCTCATTTAGGGTGCTAAAATCTCTTTCTCAAAGGTCCCTTTTGCATAATCCTATAGATATGTCTCCAGAAATATTTTACATTATATATGTAACTATTCTGCCATCTTTTCTTATTGTATATATAGGGCTATGTGTATTTCATATTTTAATTCCTGAAAGGAATTTTATAAACTGTTCCTCAGTTCATAGTCTTTGCAATTAAATTGTAAGTTCGCCCACTAGCTGAATCACAGAAATCAGATGTAAACAAATGAACAGATTTCAGCTGTCCATTTGATATACTGATTTGAATTAGTTTTAATGGTTCCCATGGCAGTTTTCTAGCCTGAAACTGCTATTAAACAGAATTCTGTAAATTCATTGAAGCTGTTTTAATACTCTTGTGTTGTAACTCAATTGATTTGTATTTTATACAAGTAACAACTATGGATTAAATTAAAAAGAAAATATAACCTAGACAAGAGGAACTACTTGATGAAGTTTTTAGTACTTTGGAAAATTCGTGTATTTTTATTTCAGTTTTTCTCTTGAAAAGTCCAAATACTAATAATTACAATACATAGCATTGCTACTCTACTATGAGCTTTAAATATTTTATCTCCTGTGAGTTTTACAATAAACCTATAAAGTTGATACTGATACTATCTCTGTTTTTACAGATGAGACAATTGAGGTTTAAAGAGATGAAATAAATTGCCCAGGTCTCCAATGCTAGTGAGAATAGAATTAGCAGTTGAATATTATACTATTTAGTTTCATTTAAAGCCATGTTCTTAACACTAATATATTTATCTTATATATTAATCCTAGTAAAACCAAAGACTTCTAATTATTAAAAATAGACATTTCTAAAATTACAAAGAGATGCTGACCTAAAATCTATTATAAATCATTATATGAAACTATGCAATATGTAGTATATCACAACACTTAGAACAGTGACTAGAACATAGTAGGTAAATTATGATATGATAATTATGAATTGATGAAATCAGGGGTGTTTTTGTACATTCTAAATCTTTACAGTGCTGAAAAACTACTTATACATTCTAAGTCTTTACAGTGCAGAAAAACATAGCTGATAAGGAGGAAAGAGCAGAAGCAAACGACCTAGGAACTGTTAGTATCTGGGAATGGGCCAATCAAATAAAAGGCATTAAGAATCATTTGAGTGGAATCAGAGATGATAGGAGAGAGAAGGAAGTGTCAGGATGTTCCACATGTACCTAAAAAAAGAAAAGAAAAAGATTATGAGTTTATATAACTGACAGGAAAATATTTATTTCCTCTATTAGCCTTATGCTTCTTAAAATATATGTTGGCCTGGTTAAAAAGTGAAACTCTCTCTGAAGGCGAGATATAAGGAGTCCCTACTTTCTCCATTAATATGGGAGACTTTGCTTAGCAGGGCAAACCGATTATACTTCAATTTCCCTTTAACCAGCTCCTCTCCCCAGACCTTGCCAACCACAGAATATTGCATGATGTGGGGACTCAGTGTACAGGAGTCACAATGACCCTTCATCTTGTCATTCTTCTGCCAGTGGGCTAGTCCGCATCACCTGTTGTTAGAACTAATGAAATCACATTCCAATTATCCTGCTTATGTTAGACGTCTACCTGACCTATTCCTTCTTCCCGCTGTCAACAGATTTATCTTCCTAAAACGTGTTAACTGTTCTCAGATCTTGCTAATTCCAAGCCACCTATAAAATTAAGGCTCTAGCGCTTCCTCATGAAATTAAAGTGTTGTGACCCAGCTTTCTTTCCCCTGCCCACTCCTGTTCCCCAGCCCTCACCTGTTCCCCCGACCTTCTCCAGCCCATTTCTCTCTTCCTCCCTTCTCCCCGCCCCAGTTGACTCCAGGAACAAGACAAGTCCCTCCTCCCCCCCAGGGTGGCCGAGAACATGTTCCCAGGCCCCCTTCTTCCTCCGAGAGTTGCCAAGAACAAGCTTCAGGTACAAGGAAAAAAGTCCCAAGTTTCACAAAACCCCCCAAGTTCTCAGTAGATGAACAATGGTGGAAAACTCACTGAGACTGTTGTATAACCATAACCATTGTGATATAAAATGTATCCATTGTCAACTGAAACTGTATTAACTATCAGTTCCATTGCTGTATCTATGACTACCTGAGTTGTAACCCCCCTTAACCAACCACCTTTCGCTTCTGTAATATGCTTACACAGAGCCTTTAAAAGGTAACTCACCCTCACACCTGGGCTGCTGACTGTCTCTCGGAGCAGCAGCCCCTGCAGCAGGTAAAATAAATTACCAATTAATTAACCTAAGTGAGGGTCCGAGTCTATTTTTCCAGGTCCCCTAAGTTATTTCATTTGGAGGCTCCCAGCAAGATCCTCGCCCTTGGACCCCCAGCCTGGACCCACCACTGGCTGACAGCTCCAGGGGAAGGTCTCAGAGAAGATGTCCCTCCGCCTCAGGGCTCTCAGCTGGTGAGAGCAAAAGAGAAAAAACTCGGGTCACAGGTTTCCAAATTTTCTGTTTGGGTAATTTAATTATGGTGCCTTAAGTAAGTCTGTCTGGGTCTCTAGAGAATCTGGGGGAACATGGGCTAGGCTGGACTAGTCCGAGATGAATATGGGCTAGTCTGAGATGCCTCTCCTCCAAGGCAGGATGGAGACGTCCATCTGTCTCTTTGGGTTGTTTGTTTTTGTGTTGTCATGTTTGTAGCTCTTTATTAAACTGTTCTGGTATTAGCAATCTTTTTAGACTGTTCAGATTTGCAGGCTAGTCCTGTTCTGGTAAATTACAGTTTCCTATTGGGTTGTCTTGGGTTTCTGCAGTCAATTGTGCTGGTTCTGGTTTGTGTGTCTTTTATGTTTTAAGTTTTGTATAAGTGAGTGAGTGAAAGAGTTAAATGTGACTCCATGTCTGACTAATTTCTGCCTGTTGAAT
>CAUYQV010011153.1:0-15799 GCA_963574575.1 Galagoides demidoff | reverse complement strand
CAGCTACTCAGGAGGCTGGGGCAAGAGAATCACCTAAGACCAGGAGTTGGAGGTTGCTGTGAGTTGTGACGCCATGGCACTCTACCAGGGGCAATAAAGTGAGACTAGGTGAAGGAAGGAAGGGAGGAAGGAAGAAAGGAAGAAAGAAAGAAAAGAAAGAAAGAAAAAGAAAGAAAGGAAGGAAGGAAGGAAGGAAGGAAGGAAGGAAGGAAGGAAGGAAGGAAGGAAGGAAGAAAGGAAGAAAGGAAGAAAGAAAGCAAGAAAGCAAGAAAGCCAGCCAGCCATGAGTCACAGCCTCCAAATTCATAACCCAGAAGACAAGGGACTTTCCCCACCTATCTGAGGGAGAATAATCTCAGAGAAATCATCTGATTGGTCCAACTCAGATCACATACTTATCCCTGAGCTTCCATCACAGTGAAAATATGTGTGTTCCTATTGGTCAGGTCTGGGTCCTGCCTGGGGATTGGCTCTGAGAAGCCATGCTGGGTTTTGTACATCTCCTAACCAATCACTGGGACCAGAGGAAGACATGTCACTGCCCAGGCCTGGAATAGGAGTGTAGCAAGCTCCAAATGAACTCTGTGGTTAAAGATGAGTAAGTGGGAAATCAAGGTGAAATTTATCTCCCAGATGCAAGAGACACATAGGGACTGGACAGACGGATGTATTAGATACCTGATATGATTTCACAGTTTTACCTTCTGTGTGATGCCTGGGCATTATTATCCCCCAAGGAGATATTCCAAATACTAGACAACCAGTATGGTATGGGCACTCTCCAAGCAAAAAGGATCCCATCTGTGAACCTCTGTTGACTGCTTGGTCAACAGCAGTGGAACCAGAGCCTGACTGCTTTCATTTCACAGGGTAAGATGCTGAAGCCAAGAGAGAAGTTTAGACTTGTACTCGGTTATATAGCAAGTCCATAGAAAGACCTTAAGACCCCTGGCCCCTTTCCACCATCCTAAACTACCCCTCTGTCCTCAACCATCAGGGAGGTGAAGGGGCGCAGGATGGAGGGAACCAGAGGAGGGTTGCTATAATGATCCCGGCCACTTGGAGAAAGAAGCCAGCATGCTGCAGCTCACAAGGAATGCTGCTTCCTCGCTGCCACAAAAACCTGGAAAGCAGTCCCTGCCAGACGGCAGAGAGAGGGAGCAGCCAATGCGCTGGGAGTTTGCAGCCAGGACGGCAGATGCCGGGAGGGCTGCAGCTATTCTGGGATGCAGGCAGCGGCTGCTCCATCACCCCAGCCCTATGGGTCTACACTTCCCCAGGGTGTTGGGGAGATTTCCATCCTCTCTCCTGCTCCTTATTGATGTAGGTTGGGTCAGGAGACTTCAGAGCCAAGTAATCAGGCCATAGGGAATCAGCCCATCAAAGAAAATGATTCAATGTCATGTAAAAGCATGGCGAATGCTTAGTCATTGTCCTTACAAGAACTCTGGAGTCACCCAACCAGTGCAGAACTCATCTGGTCCAAAAGCCTCATGTTATTAGATGAAGAAACTAACCCCCGGCCCCCCCCCCCCCCGCCAAGGGAAAAGGGTTTACCCCACATCCCCACGGCAAATGTGAAGGCCAGCTGGGCAGCGCCTAATTTCTCAGCTCAGGACTTCTGCAACCTGGCCCAGAGATGGGGAGGTGGTCTGCTTCTTGTTCCCCTTCCCAGGGCTAGCTGGGCTTGGCCCTGCTTGGCTGGGTCGATTCTTGCCTTTTATGCCCCCATTCCCCCAGAAAGGCCACACCACAACTATGGGTCTGGCTCCTGCTACAAGCCCTCCTCCTGCCTCCCTGCACAGAGGACTCCACAACACAGCCTTGAGCCCCTCTCTCTTCTGGATTCAGAGTCTGAGATAGCCCCAAGGATCCAGCCTCCACCTCTCTACACAGCCTGTTCCTTCTCAGCTCCCCAGGGAAAATATACCTCTTGGGCAAAAATGTCTTGGCCCCAAAGTCCCCCTGAAGAGAAAGAAATACAAAAGAACAGGTAGGAAAGAAATTCTTCTCTGCTCCTAACAGGCCCCATCCTTCTTTCCATTGCCCCTCCCTTCTCAGTGTGAGTAGACGAGAGAGCCACTGGTAAACCTGTCACGTACAGCTTTATAGTCTATCAGAAAGATCAGGTAGAATCAGGTGCTGTCATGGAGTAGGTAGGAGGCTTGGACACACTTTATTTCACCTGTCCCCAATAGTGTTAGCCTTAAAGGGGCAAGAGGCTTCCAGGACATAAAGGATTTGGCTCCGAGACTAGGACAGAGTCAGCACTTGGTGCTTCTTAGTGATGGGATGATGGCAATGTCCGCATAACATGGAGTGAAAGGGAACGTCACTGCAGCCGCTGCCACCTTCCCTGCTCCTCTCAGGGCCCTCTCAAGCCCAGGTCCTGCCCAGAAGCCTTCTCTGATTACTCTCCCTCCTCCATCGTTTCCCTTTTCAGACCCTGAGCACCTCCCTTCCCCATCCAGCTTGCCTCTGAATTGAATTCCACAATTAATAATTCTGAGTTGGTGTTGGTCTTGCCTCCTCACCTAAAACCATAAACTCCAACCCAGTCAAAACCAGTTGGTTTTCTTGCCCTCCTTGGAAATGCCAAGCCCAGGGCCAGGTGCATAGGAGGTGCTGGAAGCATCAGCAATTGAGGGAGTGAATAGCCAGTTGGTGGGTTTCATGGGATTAGAGTGAAGCCATCACAGAACCTTCTCTTTCTCCTTCAGTTCTTTGAGGCTTTAACAGACCTGCATGCCAGGGTGTGTCCTGAGATCCTGGAGCCAATGAAACCCTATCAGATGAGAGTCCTAGCATCTCTCATTCATTACACAAAGGAAGGAAATTAGCATCATATGTACAAAGCGCTCAATAGCTTATAAAATGCTCCTAGCAATTCTCTGCACAAGGAAGGGCCTTTTTCCATTTCCCCAGAGGGACCCCCAAGCTCAGAGGGCTTGGGAGACTAACCCACGCCCACACAGCTGATAGGGAGCAGCCCAGGGGTTCTGACCCAGGGCGGCACCAGCTGCCCCATGGTGAGGCCACCTGAGTATCTTTCCTTTTTTGGCCATGGGTAGATTCAGCAATACTGAATTTTTTTTTAAATTTCAGATTAATAAGGGGATGCAAATGTTTAGATTACATTGTTTTTGATTCCAAGGTAAGGTTCAAGTTGTAGTTGAGCCCTTCACCCAGTGGGCATGATAAACACCCCTACATTGTGCACATTAGTTGGGATCCCCCTCATCACCCTCCCTTCTCTCCTCTCCCTTCTGTCTCCTCTCCCCTCCACCCCACTAGACTATATTTGTGCTTTTTCTTTGGTGTAAGCATGTAGTTGTTGATAATTGGTTTTGCATTAGTATTGAGGACACTGGATACTTTTTTTTCTATTCTTGAGATACTTTACTAAGAAGAATATGTGCCAACTCCATGCAGGTAAACAACAAAAGCTGTAAAGTCTCCATCTTTTCTTGGTTTTTTTTTTTTGTTTGTTTGTTTGTTTGTTTGCAGTTTGTGGCCGGGGCTGGGTTTGAACCCGCCACCTCCGCATATGGGGCCAGTGCCCTACTCCTTTGAGCCACAGGCACTGCCCTGTCTCCATTTTTCTTATGAGCAATGCCTTCCTCTTCATCAAGCAGGAGCCCCCAGCGGCTGCCATGTTCAATGTTATGCTTATCTAATATCCTCTGGCATATTTAAGAAAACCCAGCCTGGTTCAAAAAGACTATACCTGTGCCAGACCTTAGTCTCCGTGGGCTGAGAGCAGGCTCAGTCTTCTGCAGATACCAGACTCGGGGCAGACTGAGAGAGGGAAGGGGGTGCCTGGGAAGATGTCCACACCCCCAGAGCCATTCATCGCGATGGAGAACCTCCACTCCCCTTTCCACTTTCTACAGGAAAATGTCCTGTTTTGAACCCTGTGTAGTAACTAAGAGAATTATAACCCCATTTAGCAGAGGAGAAGACTCAAGTTCAGAAAGTATAGGCCGGAACTTTGGCAGGAGGATGACCAAGTTGAAGTTTTTCCTCTGCCATTTACAAGCTCTGCGACTTTGGGGAAATTACTAAAGTTCTTTATTGCTTAAGTCCTTTATTTCCCCATATGTAAAATATGACGTTCTTAGGCTTAGAATTCAGATTATTGCAGGGATTTTCGAAGGTGGCACAAGTGACACTGAACAGAAAGCAAGCATTCCATGAGTGACGGCCATCCATCTTCTACCTACTGCCTCACCTTCCGCAAACTACCTAATTTATCTGAGCCTTGACTGGTCTTCATCTATAAAATTGGATTTTAAAAAAATCAAGAAAAAAGAAACACCTCCCTTCATAGGGCTGCCATAGAACAAGATAAAAATAATCCACACAAGCACTTAACCTTATGCCTGGCACAAAAGGACGCTCAATAAATGTTCACTAGGCACTGACGGCCTCAGAGGAGAGAGCCAGGAAATGGCAGGGCTACGGCTCCCACCAAGGTCTTCTGGTTCCCATTCAGCAGCACCTGGGCAAGGGGGATAATAATGCTGAGGAAAAAAGAAATCAGCAACCGTGGCCTTGCAAACACAGGCAGGGAGAAATCATGCCAGATGTGGCGGCTTTTCTATACCTGACCCAAGAGACAGGTGGCTCACCTCTATCCACATGGATAGATAAGAGGAGGCAAGAGGGTATAGGTCACAAAGGTAGGCGGGACCTCATTGCAGCCCCAGGGTATTCTCAGGCAAAGCTTCTTCGATAGGCAAGACACATTGACAATCATCCTATAAATAGCGCGGGAAGAAAGCTTGCAGCTTTTCCCAATTCCTGCCTCTCATCTCTTCCTCTTTGAACACTGCAGCTCTCCTTTTTCCAGAAAATCCCAGGGCAGGATCTGGGCTCCCTCCCAAGATCCTCTTCCCAGAATTCTCAGGATGCCTGGGAGAAGCCATCTGCCCTGAATGAATGGGTCAGAGGTGTGATTCAGAGTCCGTGGCCGGTAATAGGAACAGCTCAGTGACCTGGCTGGGGAGTCAGAGCCTGCCGAGCACATCTGGACAGCATCAGAATCACAAATGGGAGAGCGCGGGGAGGGGCTCAGCCCCAGCAGACACCCACGAAAGAAGGACTAGGTAGGGAGCCAGACAGGAAAGGATGACACTCTTCAGAGTCAAAGAGCTTGCAAAGAACACCGTCTCACTGGGTGAAAGAGGGCGTGCAGATCAGATATGCCCGGCTAGTGCATGGCTTTCCCAGGGAGCTCTTCCTTCCCCACCCCTCATGAAGTTAGCCTTGCTTTATCTAGTTTTTGGGTTTTATTTATTTAATTGTTTCAATCAACAAATATAACCTACACACATTCACAGCATACAGCGTGATGTTTTGATATATGTATATATCACGAAATGCTTAAATCAAGCTAGTTAGCACATCCATCCCACCATAGACTTACATTTTATGGTGAGAACATTTACAATCACTCTCTTATCAATTTTGAAGCGTACGTCATTATTAACTCTTGCCACTAGAGTTCTGCGGTAGATCTCCAGAATGTATTCACCCCATCTAAACGAACCATCGTACCCCTTGACCCACACACCCTCACCTCCCGTAACCCCACATACACAACAAGGCCCGGTAACCACCATTCTACTCTCTGCTTCTAGGAGTTGAGTTTTTAGATTCCACACAGCAGTGAGATTGATGCAATATTTGGCTTTCTGCACCTGGCTAATTTTACTTAACATAATATCCCCCAGGTTCATCCCACTTGTTGAAAATGACAAGATTTCCTCTTGTTCTATTGCATATATTCCTATACAACTTTTCTTTTTGTCATCCGTCAGTGAACCCTTAGGTTGATTCGATCTCTTGTTATTTACAAATTGTGCTGCAATAAACATCGGTGTGCAGGTAGGTCCTCCACAAACCCATTTCCTTTCCCTCAGGATAACTCTGCGGTTTACCTCCGGGTAGCAGCCTGTGTTCGCCCTTTGAAACACTTTGTATCTTTTCAATGATTTAATATTTGCCTTCTCTGCTTCACTCCTCTCTGGGCAAAAACGTTGTCTCTAGTGCTTAGCTTGGCTCCAGTGAATAAAGTGTGTTAGTGAAGTGGAAGTCCAGTCACCTCTCTGCACCCTCGGTACATGATAGCTACTCAGCATGTACTGGTTCCTTTCTACCCACGGCAGTCTTTTCTGGTCAGCTAAGGACAAGTCCCTTTCCTCTGACCCGTCTCTCTTCCAATACAGTAGATACAGTAAATCTGACCTCACTCAACAGGACCTCAAAGCCAACAACCTGGTCTGCTTCTACCTCCTATCATGCTAGAAATTGAGTATCCGTGTTAACCTTTACATCTACTTCTTCTTTCTATGGCACCCCCCAAAACCTCTCTTACTTACCACTAAGAGAGGGACAGCAGTGTCCCTAGATAGACATTTAACCAGCACAAACCTGCCTTGACCAGAGTGGTTCTATAGCAAAGAAAGCCCAACCGCAGGTGCAGCTGGCCTGATGCTTGAGAAAATTCACTCATTCATAATCCACACAGCAACTACTTGTGAAGTTGGACACTGGAGAAAAAGAAACAAGCAAAGCACAGTTCCTACCCACTAGTCAGTCATAGTCTAGAAATGGAGAGAAGACAAATAAACAGAGAATTGCTGATAGAGAATTCCTGATAGAGAGAGCGGGGCAGAGAGTTGAAGGCATCAGTCTCAGCAATGGGAGTCCACCACTCTCAGGTCTTCCCACATGCCCCCTCCATCCTTGGAGCTAACAGTGGAGAATGTTCCTCCAGTCAAAGACCCTTTCAGGAAAGGCTGGATCCTGTTAAGGACTCACCTGGTGAGGTACAGTCCACCTGGTAGTCTCCATTTGGTTAACATGAAGTCAACTGATTAGTAACCACAGGGGTGGTATCCCATCATGTTCAGATTCTACTCAAACTCAATCTTCAGGGATATAGTAGCTTCCTGTTGCTACTGAAACAGATTACCCCAAATTTAGTGGCTTAAAACAACATAAATTATCTCATAGTGCTAAAGATCAGAAACCTCCTACGGGTCTCATGGCCTGCGTCTGTTTCTGTTTCCTTATCTTTCCTAGCTTCTAGGAGACACCTGCATTCCTTGACTCAGGTCCCTTCCTCCACCTTCAAAGCGAGTATCATAACACTTTCAACCTGTTTCCATCATTTCTCTTCCTTCTCCGACCCTCCCCCGCCCTCATTCCCATTTTTCACTTTTAAAAATCCTTCTGATTACCCTGCAAGCCACCTGGACATCTCAAAATGCTGAACTTAACCACAACTACAAAGTCCCTTATGCCATATAGGGCAGGTTTCAGGAATTAGCATATGCACACCTTTGGGGACCACTATTCTATCCACCACAAGGGCCATCTTAGAATCGAACCTATAACACTACATTTTCTGTATTTGCATTAGGACAATTTATGTATTGTATCAATTTGTAAGAATGTATAACATTTCTTAATGCATCTTGCAAGTGTTTTTAAATTATTTATGTCCAAAATATTTTTTCCATTGACTGTCTTTCCTTTCTCTCTGTATCCTTTTTTGCTATCTTTTCACGTTACATGTTTGACAGGAATCATCTTGCCACTAATGACATTGTCCATCTCCGCAACACACAGAAAAATACCTTTTCTCCACAACTAGTATAAATATGCTACTCGGTTCTCTTCCTGATTTTTTTTTTTTGAGACAGGGTCTCACTATGTCGCCTTGGGTAGAGTGCCATGGCATCACAGCTCACAGCAACCTCCAGCTCTTGGGCTTAAGCAATTCTCTTGCCTCAGCCTCCCAAGTAGCTGGGACTACAGGCACCCACCACAAAGCCCAGCTATTTTTGTTGCAGTTGTCATTGTTTTAGGAGGCCCCAGCTGGGTTCAAACCCGTCAACTTCAGTATATGTGGCTGGCGCCATAACCACTGTGCAATGGGCGCCGAGCCTTCCTGTTTGTTTTTAAAATTGTTTATTTCTTCCTTTGGACCATTTGGGAATTTTTTTTCAATGTAGAAAAATGAAGCGTGCAGCTAATGTCTCAATAATATTTCTTATTCTGAGATTACTTTCAATATTGTTTTTTTTGGTTTCCCATTTTTTCATATTCTATATTCTAGTAGTGAGATTCACTTCCAGAGGGTATAGTCCATCCCTGCCTGCGGACATTTTTCAAAACACAAATACTGAATGATGTCATTGAATGATTTTCACTTCACAATTATGTTTTTTTAATATTTTAGTTGGGAAAATCCATCACCATTACTTTTAAGCATTTCCAGTCGGCACTGACATCATCCTCACGATTATGAACATGATCTGTGCATTCTGACCATTTTTTCCTCCAGATGGCTTTCACTAACCAGTTCATCAGATTTTGCCAACCACTTCATTGAGTTATGATAATAAAGAAAGCCGATTCACCTTCCTTATTTTTAAACTTTTCCACCAGCTAGGGTGATTAGCTTTCCATTTCTTCCTCGGTCCTCATTCTACAAAGGTTTCATAATTTTCCTGGAATAAAGTTCTTTGTGGTGGATTAAATTAATTATTATGTATTTAATGATTCTCTGTCACTGGTACAACTAATCTGGCACATATTCAGGAAATCATAATAATGAAAATAATTTTTCAACTCACTTCATGTTCTACAACTCTTTGACTGATTTCTGGGTATTTTCCTCTTAGAGCAAAACCTTGACATTCATGGATTGAAAACAATCACAGTTTCAATAACTTGCAAGAGACCCCAGAGGTCATGGCAAATAATCATTTATCACTTTTCTGGGCCTCAAAATTGAATCATTCCCACTGAGAGGATGCCACCGAGGAGAGAGTCATTTTTGAAAAAGGGAATAGCCAACAACCTGGCCTGGGTGTCTAAACATGGATTTATTGTTATCTACACATGTAACACTCTCATAAAGTGATACAAGTTTCTTTTCTTTGTGTGAAAGACAGCCGACTACTAATCCTAGAGTGAACTTTCTTAAGCAAGAGATAATCTATAATAAATTTTATTTAGTATTTCTTGAACTGTTCCCAGTGTTAATATTTTCGTCAGAACTGAGCAAGAGGAGGAAGAGGATTCATAGAATGATCAAAGGTAAAAAGTCATTTAAAATATTTCTGCCCCACTGAAGCTCACTTTTATCGAAGGCATTAGATGCACTGATAACATATATTCTCATTTTGCATGAGAACACATGCAAGTCATCTGCAAAAGTAATATTTTCCTTTCTTCACTTTTCCTTTTTTGTACAATTTGTCTTTCTTCCTGCGTAACAATTTCAGCAATGTTATACGCTGCTGTTTGTTTATTTTGTTTTACTTTATTTACCCATTTAACAAACCCCTGTGCTAGTGTTTGTTGTACACTGTTCTAAGTGTTTTTTAAGAATGATTCATGGGCCTAAAAAAATCCCCAGGAGGGGTCATTATCCCTATTTTACAGATCAGAAAAGTGATGTTCCAAGTGACAATGAGACCTTCTTGCCTAGATCCTACTTTTTAAGGAAACTGTTACTAATATTTGCTTTTAGTCATATTAGTGAGTCTAGTTGTGAACATAAACTTCATATCAACCAGAGAAAGAAAATCTCTATTCCTTTTCATTTTTTTAACATATCTTTAATCAACATTAAATGTTGAACTGTGCTGAATACCTTCCTTTTATATATGTATTTTTTTAACAATTTTTTTTTTCCTGCAGTTTTTGACCAGGGCCAGGTTTGAACCCACCACCTCTGGTATATGGGGTCAGCGCCCTACTCCGCGCCCTACTCCTTTGAGCCACAGGCACTGCCCATACCTTTCTTAATTTCTAGTAAGATAACTATGTTTTCTACCACTTTTTAGTTCCTGTTAATAAAATACGATGCTACTCTCGTTTCCTGACGCCAATAGTCCTTAGTTATAATGAATTATTCTGTTGTGCTGTTGTGCTTTCTGGGTTAAGATTAAGACTTTATTTCTAAACTCATAAATGAGATTGAACAGGCATTGCCTTCTGTAAGGGGGGTAGTGAAAATTACTTTTACTCAAGTCAATTCAATACATAAAAATTGAGGGCGTGGCTACCACGTTACCCTGGACCAGACCCTGTAGAACATGAAAGATCCGAAATGACCTCAATACAAGAGAACACAGAAGGAAATCAGACTTTCTACAAACATCGAGGAAAAAGAATCACCTTAGTGAAGACGTGGTCGATGATTTTGAGAACTTTATACATGCTCAGAATCTTGGTAGTTTCACACTTGTTTTTGACTATTCTCTTTGGGTTCCTTCCCCCAAAGACCTAAGATACTATTCAATTGGGAATTTACAGTTAAACTTTGTCAAATGATTCTACTGCCATTGCGGTATAAATCTGACACAAGTGTTACAATACCGTACTTTAAAACATATCTTCTTCAAAGATTAAACAATAAATAAATAAATAAATGCAAGAGGCACAGATCAGCTTAGTGAAAACACAGCGTTCCATGAAGGAAGAGCCTACCCCAACCTCCAGGAGGCTACAAGCCCATCATCTGGCCGGGTACCCAGCATGGGGTGAATACTCAATAAATATTTATTAAACAAAAAAATAATCCAGCTCTTTGACCAAACCCTCTGATCAAGCTCGAGCCAATTTTTAAAACTAGCTAAAAAAAGAGGTGTTGCAAAAGTTTCACCCTTCCCTGAAGTCATTTTAACAATGTAGCGAGAACAGAAAACTCGGATGGATGAAGATAGGACAACAGACAGTCTGCGGATCCTGGAGAAAGAAGAAGGAGCTGCGGGTTCACCTCCCCTGGATCCAGATCCAAATGTCCACAGAGCCCCAGGCAGGAGGTGCCTGGCCAGGCAGTTGGCCCTCTGGATCCCAGTGGCTCCCGGATCCCAAGCCAAGGGGAAATCAGTCTACTCCACTTAGGCTTCCTAGCCCCAAAGAGCTCATGCAGGCAGGACTTAGGAATAATCAAGGAACAGAAAAAACAGGAGGTACCTCCTATAATTGTCTCTAACAAGCCCTGAGCCAGTCACCTGGTACCTGGAGCCCAAAATAAATTCAGACCCAGAGAAATGATGTTGTGCAGCAACTGAATGGATAAGTCCCATCAAGTGAGCAAACTTGGGTAGGCACTCGACCCAAATGCCTGTCAGCTGGTGAGTGGGTACAGAAAATGTGTTTTACATATACACACACATACGTGCATACATACACACATACACATACAGAGGGTGTCCAAAAATGTACATACATTTTAAGAAAGGAAAAAGCTGTATTAAGGTTTTAATACTCAAGCCACATTTGACTTACATAATTACAAGAGGTGATAAAAACATGACTTATATCCATCTTTTGTTATCAGTATATAGAGAGCATTACAATTTTAACATGATTTTTTTCCCTTTCTGAAAGTGTGTATACATTTTTTGGCACCCTCTTATATTATATGTATATTTTATATATATATATATAGAAGTATTACTCAGCCATAAGAAGGAATGAAATAATGTCATTTGCAGCCACTTGGATGGAACTGGAAACCACTATAGACTACAGCTTTATACAATGTATCCATGTAACAAGAACAAGTGAAGTATCTCAGGAATGGGGAACCAAACATCACATATTTCTCACTAGTAAGCGAGAGCTAAACGATGAACACACGTGGTCCATAAAGTGGTGTTACTGTAAAGGACGCTGGAAACTAAGAAGGGGCGGGGGAGGGAGGGGAGGGATTAAAAACTTACCTAGGGGGTGTGACGTACACTATTCCTATAACGGGCATGCTAGAAGCCCTGCCTGCAGCCTCCTACAATTCATCCGTGTAACAAGAACAACTGCACCCCCTAATATTTTGAAACAAAAATTATGTTTAAAAGAATAATCAAAAAGTGTGTCCAATTTTTTAAAAAAGTGAGCCAACTTGTCAGGTGCACTTCTTCTTTTCTTTCCATCCTTATTCATGCCTTCGGTACCCCCTTCCTCCCCCCGCCCCAAGTAAGTCCCTTTCCCATTCCAAGACCTCTCATGTTCCCTGAAGCGCTCCTCCCAGCCTGGCCCCTACCTGACTCCAACTTCCCTGCTGGGCCCTTTTGCCCTCTCTGCCTGACAGCTCCTCTGCCCCTGGCCCTGTCCAGCCCAGCCCACCCTACCCTCCTCACGACTTTGTCCCCGTGTCCTATCCCTAGGAGCCTGTGAGTGGACATGAATTCTGCCAAGGGCATCATTCCTTCCACTCCTGTAGTGGTGGGGTCGATAGCCAGTTCTCCTGTTGCTCAGAGATGTGGAGGCAGTTGCTAAGAGACAGTGAAACGTCAGTACCTGGCCCTCGAGGAAAAAAAGGGGAGTGAAAAAGGGAGAGAGGAGGGAGAGGGATGAAGGGAGGGGAAGAGAGGGAGGGAGGGGGGAGGGAGGGGAAGACCTGGCTCTGGCGGAAGCCACATACCCCTGCAGTCTCAGCACCGGCTGAGTTTCAGAAAGAAGCATTCGGATTCTGTGAACTTTCTTCCAAGCATCCTCTCTCTCTGATTCCCCTTTCGGGTAAAAGAAGGAGCGCAGGGATCACAGGACGGGAAGCCACAGAAGATGCTGGCCGGGGATCCAGGAGACATGGAGGAGGAGAGGCCGGGGGAGGGGAAGAGCCGGGGAGGCAATCTGTTCTGAAGCAAGCAAGGATGGAGCAGGGATTCCAGGATGAGGGAGGGAGACCCGTGTCTGTCGCAGATTGATGGCTGTGTCCTTGGAACCGAGTGAGTAGGCTCATGAAGACCTGTGGGGGCACAGAGGGTACCTGGGGGCTCAGGAAAATGAGTCTGAATGAGAGGAGCTGGGGTAATTTCCCAGTGGGCGGGATTGAGGCTGAAGCAGGGGGGAGAGAAGCAGTGACAGACCAAGGGGTGAGGGGAGGACAAGTGAAGACAGCAGGTGGGCAGGCGACAGGAGAGGGGCCACAGAGTGTGTGAGTGCACGGTAGGCTGAGGCTCCGGGCGTGGCACTGCTCCTCCTGTCCCTCTGCCTGACCAAGTCGGGGCGTGGGCTCGAGCTGGGGGCAGGAGAGAGCAGCTGTTTGCGGAAAAGGATGATGGGATCAGGGAGTGTGTATGTGTGTTGGAGGGGGTGACCGAGGGTGGGGCAGGCTGGGGAGGGGGCTCTGCAGGAGTGCTAGTGCCGAAGGGAGCTAGAGAGAGAACTGGGGAGGCCCGCATCGAGGGCAGGGCAAAATATGGGGGAGTTACAGAAAAATGGGATATATGTGTGTTGGGGGGTGAGAGAGACAGGATGGCTCAGAATCTTTGAAAGAGGTGTGCCAAGGGCCTGAGTGTGTATGAAGATTTTTCTTGGGGAGATATTCAAGAGTGGGGTGTTTGGTGCTGATGGGGGCGAGGCTTTGAGGAGGAGAAAATGCATCGAGCCCAGGGCAGAAACCCGCAAGGATGGCACAGGCTGGGCTGGGGAGGATTCATGGGTGACAATAGTGTGAGGTTGGGGTCTGAGCCCACTGTGGGACAGCAACCGGAGAGCTTTGTGGTTGGGGGCAAAAAAGGAAGGAGGGGAGAGAGAGAGAGAACTAGGACCTGGGTAAGGTGCCCAGGTGGTGGAGCAGCCAATTTCTGAGTGCTTTGTTTATTAACAGGGTAAGTTCAGCCCCCACCTGCTGAATGAATGCAGAGCTGTGCTGAGGGAGATGCCGGCTTGGGGAAGTAGCCAGAGCTCTGCCAGCTGACCCCCAGCCTGGACCTCAGGACCCATGGCTGTTTTCGTCCTTGGAGGCCCGGATAGCAGGTGCCACTTGGGATCCTCCCCTCCCTGGAGAACAAAGACCCCCACTGGTGATTCTAGTAGCCACTGGGGCTAAGGACTCCTGAGTTTCTGGGAGACCCATGGAGACTCACTTCCTTTTGGGTTGTCTTCCCAAAACACTTTTCATGGGCCCCTTTGGACTTAAGCCCACTGGGCCACCAGGAAAAATGGCCTCTGAGACCTTGAACGCTGGAGACCCAGGTGCAACCCTGGCTTCCTAATCAGTCCCAGACTTGGGGCAAGGCTTAAGTTTTCTCAGAAGAAGTGCCAGGACCTTTAAAGGGCACCTTTCATCTCCCTCAGCACCTCCCTTCTGTCTCTCAGACATAGCAGGGAGAGGAAGCGCCCAGCAGGCATGGCTGGGACCGACACAACAGATCTGCGGGAGCCCTTCCAGGGCCTGCTGGCAGCTGGTCCAGCCCCATCCATGTCCCCTCCCTTTCTCAAGTTTTGATCATCATTTCAAACCCTGGGGGACTTCACCTGGGTTTCTAGCCCCCTGGACTCCAGAGGGGGACTTCTTGGGGAGCTCAGGAAGCCCTTTGGTGCATAGAGGCTCCAGGAAGGGCTTGAGCCATGACGCCACGCGCTCAGAAGCCCCACCTTCAAGGGCTAAGGCCCCTGATGTAGCTGCCTTCCTGTGTCACTGACTCTGCCTTCCATGGACACAGTCCCCATGGGCTCCCTTCAGCACCGCTGCTGCCAGCTGCCTAAGATGGGTGACACCTGGGCACAGCTTCCCTGGCCCGGGCCCCCCCACCCAGCCATGCTGCTGATCTCCCTTCTCTTGGTGTCCGGAGCTATGCCCTCGGAAGCCGGCAGCAGCTGTCCAGTCCTCTGCACGTGCCGTAACCAGGTGGTGGACTGTAGCAGCCAGCGCCTATTCTCCGTACCCCCGGACCTGCCCATGGACACCCGTAACCTCAGCCTGGCTCACAACCGCATCGCGGCAGTGCCGCCCGGCTACCTCACGTGCTACATGGAGCTCCGGGTGCTGGATTTGCGCAACAACTCTTTGATAGAGCTGCCCCCAGGCCTCTTCCTCCACGCCAAGCGCTTGGCACACCTGGATCTGAGCTACAACAACCTCAGCCACGTGCCGGCCGACATGTTCCAGGAGGCCCACGGGCTGGTGCGCATCGACCTGAGCCACAACCCGTGGCTGCGGAGGGTGCACCCCCAGGCCTTCCAGGGCCTCGTGCAGCTCCGAGACCTGGACCTGAGCTTCGGGGGCCTGGCCTTCCTCAGCCTCGAGGCCCTCGAGGACCTGCCGGGGCTGGTGACCCTACAGATCGGCGGCAACCCCTGGGTATGCGGCTGCACCATGGAGCCCCTGCTGAAATGGCTTCGGAACCGGATCCAGCGCTGCACGGCGGGTAAGGGAGGGCTCCGACCCCAAAGCAAAGTCTCCAAAGAAGAGGGATAGAGGAGGGCTCTTGAGTGCCCACTTGGTGCCCTAATGTGGGCTTACCTCTTTGTACACCAGCTTTAGTAGTCAAAAAAGTATTTCTCAGATCTTTGCAATGCATTCTAGGCCCTGGGGACCCATTTATTTCTGAAACAGAAGTCCCTTGCCGCTGTGGTGCTTCTAAGTGAATGAGGCAGACAGACAGTTAACAGGTGAGACTAGCTGATTATATGTTGAGTTCGTTGCACTTTCACCAGGACCTAAGAACTCGGCATATATTATTTTTTATCTCCCATTTTTATCATCCCCATTTTACAGGTGAAGAAGTAAAATTTAGAGCAATGCAAGAACTTACCCAGAGCGACTCCCTTAGACTGTGGCAGGGTCACAGATAAAACTCAGATTTATTTGACTTCCAACCCTGTTCTACTCTACCAGGCTGCTTTTTTTTTTTTTATTAATTGATAGCTGTATACATTAATGCAAACATGGGGTACATTGTACTGTTTTCATATACAATTTGAAATACTTTCATCAAGCTGGTTAACATAGATTTCACGTCATTTGCTTAGTCATTGTATCAAA
>CAUYQV010011150.1:0-41679 GCA_963574575.1 Galagoides demidoff | reverse complement strand
CTGTGGTCCCAGCTACTTGGGAGGCGGAGGCAGGAGACTCGCTTGAGCCCAGGAGTTGGAGGTTGCTGTGAGCTGTGATGCCATGGCACTCTACCCAGGGGGATAGCTTGAGGCTCTGTCTCAAAAAAAAAAAAAAGAATTTAAATACTTTGAGGGAGAGATCTTATGTTTTCATTTATTCCACTGGTTCATTGTCATCGGCACCCATTAGATGCATTTGTTTAATTGACTCAGAAGTGTATAATGTGGTTTCTATTGCTATAGGAAAGATAAAACATGAAACAACGTTAAATATGAAATGCTAGACAACGAAACTCAGATAGAAAATGCTATGTAAATTTAGAGAAGATAATACCTGTACATTATGTTTTTTAAAATATAAAAACTAGCGATTTGCTCAACTATAAGGAAAACTTCCTAAGTTTCTACCAAAGTTTCAAAAACGATTGAATAAGAAAAATAATAGGATCACCTATTTAGTCCTAATTGAGAGGGATTTTCATATTCATTTTGCTTTAACTAGACAATACTAATAAGCTGGCCATAGTGGCTCAGCCCTGTAATCTTAGCACTCTGTGAGGCCAAGGCTGTAGGATTGCTTGACCTCAGCAGTTTGAGACCAGCCTGAGCAAGAGCAAGACCTTATCTCTACTAAAAATAGAAAAATTAGCCAGGTGTCCTGGTTGGCATCTGTAGTCCTAGCTACTCGGGAGGCTGAGACAAGAAGATGGCTTGAGCCCAAGTGTTAGAGGTTGCCATGAGCTATGACACCATGGCACTCCTACCCAGGGTGGCAGAGTGAGACTCGGTCTCTAAAACAAAAGAAAACAAAAACAATAGAAATTAAGTTCTCACCCACTAAAAATTTACTTTTACAAGCAGAAAGAGTCCTAGTGATCTTTTCTTTTCACAAATAATAAGCTTTGTAGCCCATAGATGTGAAATGAATTGCTTGGGGTTACACAGTAAGCTAGTGGAAGTAGGGCTGATACACATAATTTGGATCGTGGATTCTTTTTTTTATTTTTTTATTAATTGATAGCTGTATACATTAATGCAAACATGGGGTACATTGTACTGTTTTCATATACAATTTGAAATACTTTCATCAAACTGGCCAACATAGATTCTGCAGTGCATGAAGTGACGTTTCACTTGTTGCTCTTTGCTGAATTGATGGTTATTCATAAGAATTATTAAGAAGAAGAAGATGAGCTTGGCCATATGTCTCAGGACTAGCCAGAGGTTCACCTGGTGAGAGGCAAATGTTTGCATCTTGTGCAGCTCTGTATTCAGTGACATCACTTGGAAGCTTGAGAATGGCCATGGTGTAAAGAGTCACACTGCTGAAAAGAAAGACACCAGAAATCAGAGCATTTTCTTTTTCCTCCAAAATCTGATTTATCAGCTCACTTGCTAGGCTCTTTTCTTCTCCTCTTCTTCTCCACTCTCCTGTATTAGTTGTTAAAAATCACTGGTGAAGGATTAAGTTTGGGAGAAATTGAAAAATAGTGACTTGTGAATATCTACAGCCTTTGGAGGTCACCGTCATATGTCTTCTTTTCGAACGAGATTCATTAAGAATTGGTAGCGTCCAATAGCAGTATTGCCTTTGGGCCATCATGGTGGGTTGGCTGCTGATATTTTAGGATTGCTGATAACTGTCTTTATCTACAGGCATTAATGAATGCAGTGACCCTTCAATCAGCGGTTGCGATCACAACTGCACAGACACCCTCGTCAGTTTCTTTTGTTCCTGTCTTCCTGGTTACAAGCTGATGTCTGACAAGCGGACTTGTGTCGATATTGATGAATGCAAGGAGAAACCCTTTGTCTGTAGCCAGAGGTGTGAGAATGAAATAGGCTCCTACATCTGTAAGTGTGACCCAGGCTACATCCGAGAACCAGATGGAAGGAGCTGCCGGCAGACCAGTAGCATCAAGCCCTATCTCATTTTTAGCAACCGTTACTATTTGAGAAATCTAACTGTAGATGGCTCCTTTTACTCCCTCATTCTGCAAGGACTGGGCAATGCTGTGGCGCTAGATTTTGATCGAGTAGAAGAGAGATTGTACTGGATTGATGAAGAGAAGGGAGTCATTGAGAGAATGTTTCTGAATAAGACAGACAGGGAGACAGTCATAAGCTACAAACTACTAAACCCACAAGGTCTGGCTGTGGACTGGGTTTCCAGGTAAGAAATCACTGACGAGCATTTTAAATTAAAACAAACAAACAAAAAAACCCTCAAACCATGTTTTCATCTTAATAGGGAATTAATCTTTTCAACTTGGGTTAATATGTGGATATGCTTAATGCTTCTGCATGCTTTTTTTCTGTTTTGCATTTAATACTTAAGGGGGATACCATAGAACTTAAATCTAGTCACTTAAAAAATTGATGGTATCCTTTTTTGGTGACTGACATCACTGGGGAGGAAAGAGCTCTGTTTTTGCGGGCCATTCATTTGACTGGAGATGATATTAAGGGATGACTCATGCATTCTTTGGTCATTCAAAAATGCTTCCTGAGGCCTGACATGCTGGCTTATGCCTATAATACTAATACTCTGGAAGACTGAGGTGGGAGGATCACTTGAGGCCAGGAGTTCCAAACCAGCCTGAGCAACACAGCAAGACCTCATCTCTAGAAAAAAAAAAATACTGGCCAGTCGTGTGATATGCCCCTGTAGTCCCAGCTACTCAGGAGGCTAAGGCAGGAGGATCCTTCAAGGCCAGGAGTTTCAGGCTATAGTAGCTGTGATAATACCACTGCACTTCAGTCTGGGTGACAGAGTGAGACCTTGTCTCAAAAAAAAAAACCAAAATGCTTCGTGAGTACTTTCCCCATGCCAGGTATGATGGCAGGCACCCAGGATCCAGAGATAAGGCAGACGTAGCTCCTGCTCTCCTGAAGAGCCTGGGCTGGGCTGGTCATGAAAAGAACAATGGCTAACCTGAAAGAAACTTTCTTGTTCTGAGATAGTCCTTCTAGAGATGCAGGGTAGGCCAGGGCTATTTTAACTAAAACTTTACTGTTACTCATACTTCTTAATCTCTCTATTGAATATCGAGTCTGTCAGATACTTGGCAGCATAAACTAGTTGGCTTTGTGATTAATGGACATGAAGCTGCACCACTCTTGCTGCTACCATCCTTGCCGAAGATGGCCCAGACTCCCTGAGGGCGCTTCCTCACATCCTCCTGTCTCGGCATCCCAGGGGTAAAGATCCTAAAATGGGGGAATGGAGAGAATTTGCTCTCTAGTTCTCCCCAACTAGTAGCTGGCCTGACATGGGTGCTCAGTGCTTGCTGAGAGATAAATGAAATGTGGACTCAGAACATGCTATATAGTAGTTCTAATACATACCCCAAGCCATAGCGATCGATGATCTTCAGGAATAAAAATAGACATGGTCCTGCTCTTGACCCCATCCTTTGCTTCAGTGCAGGAAAAAGCAATATTTTAACATCAAGATATTGTCAGTCTTCTCTCTCAAAAACTGGCAGAATGATTGGCTAGGTCCAGTAACTTGCCTCTGTAACCTAGCACTCCGGGAGGCTGAGGCAGGAGGACTGCTGGAGGCTGGGAGGCTGAGGCTGCAGTGAGGTATGATGATGCCACTGCTTTCTAGCCCTAGTGACCAAGGGAAACCCTGTCTCAAAACAAACAAACTCATAAAGTGATATTTCCCCCTGGAATTGAGCTTCTTTCCTCTCCACTTAGGCATGTTTTTGACCAGAGGAGAGAATTATGGACATGGAATAAAGATGGGCAAGAAAGTCTGCGTGAGGGTAGAGTAAAGTATCCCAGGTCTGAGAGTTTTTCTTGAATGTCTACAAAGGAGCCCAGTAAGGCTCAACATTCCTTAAAACACAAAGGAGGAAGGGAGCCCAGTTACATTTACGTTGGTTGGGGAAATCTAAGATAGTAACTACATTGACATAAGAGGCAATTTTTTTCTCCAGTATTAAGAGAGAATTCTGCTGCCAACACAGGGGTGTTTGGTTTCCACAACACCCTAAAACTTCATATGTCAATCTTTAAAAAGCACCCTTATGCACGTTGAAAGACAGTGCTGGCTCTTAGCCATCTTAATTTTATTCCAGCAATGAAGATGGAATGTCTTCTCCATGTTCACAGGATCTGTTTTTTACTGTGTGATGAAGAGAAATGCATGGGAAAGCAGGAAGATGACAGGGTAGAGGGCCCCATGGCAGCCAGTCTGGCGGAACTTGGATTTCCCTCTGCCTCTTAATAATAATGGCAACGTTTCCTGGGGGTGTTGTGATCATGAATAATATAATGTTTCAAAGAGTCTTTGGTCTAGGACCTAGTGTTTAGTAAGTGTTCAATAAACAGCTACTATTATCGCTACTGTTCTGAACCTCTACGGCAGTGTTTTCCAACCTTCTTTATCTCACGGCACACTTGAACCTGTAGTAAGACTTCCACGGCACATTCAAATCATATTGATAAAAAAAGAATATACTTAACTGCACTTTGAACATCTTTCAAAAATAATTTAATGAATGATCTTTAAAAATGTTCACAACACACCTAAGATCTTCTCAGAGCACACCAGATGAAAATCACTGCTCTACAGTAATGGAATTCAAGATTGTGGCCGTCTAATTCATCAGGATTCACCCAAGTGAATTCACTGGCAAGGCATGTACATTTATGCCTGCTTATTTCCTCTTCCTTGGGCCTAGAAGGAGGTTACTGTCCTAGCAGGTGAATATTCAGATATCCAGCATGGCTGGATTAGGGCTTACCCCTTGCAGAGAGGAATTCAAGCCTTTTAGAAGGGAAGTCTTTTTCCTTCCAGCTAGAATTGATTGTCAGATCCTGAATGACCATCTGATTGTAGGAGCATTGAACACTTCAGGAAGTTATGTGTACTTTAGCGTTCTGGTGGAAGCTGTGTATCCCTTGCTGGATGACAGCACTTATGTTTTTATACTCACAATTATACATTTGTTTTAGAGGTTACGCAGAACCTCCCCAAAGTCCAGTCTTCCCCAATGTCAGATAAGAACCTTAGGTTAAGAACACCTGCCTTATAGAAAATATTAATAAATAGATTTTATTGAACAGCAATATATTTAGAACTGAAATATCCTTGAGGTAGGAGTTTCAAACAGATTCTAATCCATTTCTAAGGCTGCTTTAGGCAGCACCTCTAGCACAGTGGTTATGGCCCCAGCCAGGTACACTGAGATTGGTGGGTTCAACCTCGGCCTGGGCCAGCTAAACAACAATGACAACTGGAACAACAACATAAAATAGCCGGGCATTGTGATGGGCATCTGTAATCCCAGCTACTTGGGAGGCTGAGGCAAGAGAATCACTTAAGCCTAACAGTTTGAGGTTACTGTGAGTTGTGATGCGACGGCACTCTACCCAGGGTGACATAGTGAGACCCTGTCTCAAAACAATAAATAAATAAATAAATAAATAAAGCTGCTTTAATGTTACAGGGTAAGAAACTCATTTGACAGCCTCATCTGACAAGGCCAGCGGATAGAGAGGGATTTCTCTTTATCTTAAGGATAATTCTCAATTTCTTTGAGCAGTCCTTTTTTGTTTGTTTGTTTATTTTTTTGAGACAGAGTCTCACTTTGTTGCTTTCCATAGAGTTCTGTGGCATCACAGATCACAGCAATCTCAAACTCTTGGGTATAAGTCAGTGGTTCTCAACCTTCCTAATGCTGCTGCCCTTTAATACAGTTTTTGTGGATTGTGACCCACAGGTTGAGAACCAGGCTTAAGTGATCCCCTTGCCTCAACTTCCCAAGTAGCTGGGACTACAGGTGCCTGCCACAATGCCCGGTTATTTTTTTTTTTTTGGTATTGTTGTCATTGTTCTTTAGCAGGCCCAGGCTGTGTTCAAACCCACCAGACCTGGTACATGTGGCTGGCACCCTAACCACTGCGCGATGGGTGCTAAGCCTCTTTGAGCAATCTTAGTGACACACTTAGACAAGTCTGTTCCCTTGAATCACCACTTACACTGTAATTATGAGATTCATTTCTGCTCCCCTGTTCCCCTAAGCCAGCAGTTCTCAACCTGTGGTTTGCAACCCTTTTGTAACAATGAAAATACATCCTGCATATCAGATATTTACATTATGATTTGTAACAGTAGCAAAATTACAGTTATGAAGTAGCAACGAAAATAATCTTATGATTGGGGGTCACTACAACATGAGGAACTGTATTAAAGGGTTGTGGCATTAGGAGGCATTAGAATGGATGAGCCTTTGCATTGCCTAGGAAGGCATGCAAGTAAGTAACCAGATGCTGCATGAAGTAAGTAACCAGACTCCTAGTGCAAGGTGCAGCCACAGAATTGTCCTATGTGACTATGCTTTAATGTGGGATTTGTAGCACGCAGTCCTGCATCTTCTGTTGCTTTATTGCAGGAAGGCTAGCTTCCTGTTTTCCCCTGCCCTCACTTGCCTGGAGACAGGTGGCTTTTCACAACTGTCTATGCGATTCTCAGGTAGCCTGGATAGGAAATTGGGTGGCTACATATGTACTGTTTCGCAAAGCAACTGTACTGGTAACTCCTGGATCTCCATTTTAGGAAGCTCTACTGGTTGGATTCCTCTCTGAAAGGCCTCTTTGTCTCTGACCTCAATGGTGACCGCCACCGCAAACTGGCCCAGCACTGCGTGGATTTGAACAACACCTTCTGCTTTGATCATCCCAGAGGAATTGTTCTTCACCCTAAATATGGGTATGGTCTCCTTATAATCCTGGGCTTTTCCTTCATGGCCTTATACTACCTCTGTATCAAGAAGGCTGTTCATGTAGCTGTCACAAAGCCAATGCATTGCTGGAATTTGTCTTTTATTTTTCCTACCAGGCAAATGGGTGAGTGTAATGGGCAAAAGCACGGCTTCTTCAGATGACATTCATCAACTATTCTGCTTTCTTTGCCATGACACACCTTTTCACTTTTCAAGTCACATGATTTAGCTGTATACAAAGAAAACTGTGGTTTAAAAAGATCCACTTCTTTACTGGACTCTCCAGTGCCACTGAAATCCATAGTTACTCATGTTCATTCTAAGCATTTTTCATACATTCTCCCCTTTTCTCTTAGAGATTATTTCATGTTCTGTTTTCTTTCTGAGAGGCTCTGTAGAATGTAAACACCATTTCTCTAAATGAAGAAAAGGTACGTTTTGGCTACAGCCTTCTTTTGGCATCAAGGACTGACCTTTTTGCTCCAACAGGTACGTCTACTGGACAGACTGGACTCGCCGCGCATACATTGGGAGAGTAGGCATGGATGGGACCAATAAGTCTGTGATTATCTCCACCAAGATAATGCGGCCCAGTGGCATTACCATCGATTACACCAGTGATCTACTGTACTGGACAGATTCCCACCTGGGTTATATCGAGTATGTACACAGAAAAGCTGTTTATTCCAGCCTCAGGGTTTCTGCTTCCTGTCTTACTAGTGTTCTGCATCTTGTAACTGACCTGAGCATTGGAAGTCACTCTGAGGTCACTTCTAACCAAAACTGCTGGGCTCTATGGTGTGGTGTGATAGAAATTGAATTTCAAAGCCATACAGGTCACGAAGTGGCCTGGTGCTTTCACTTATTGTTTTTTTCCTCTAGAAAATGGGACTAATAATCTCTCCTTTGTGGTAATCAGCTTAGTTCTCAACTTATCTTAATTTTCTTGTCTCTACTTTGCTCTCCCTTCCAAATATATGATTGTTAGATCTTAGTATCTCAGAAAGGGAAAAGAGAGGCACATCTATGGTTAAGTGCAATGTAGGGTTTTATGTGGCAGTAGAATGTGTGAGCATTAACTCAATATGATAAAACGTTTACATCTTTCTGGTAGGATAATTTTTAAAAAGTGTGTTAAACATACTACTCAATGAAAAATAGTAATTGTAAGAAAGATAGTGCATTTTATAAATCAATTTGTATATTTATTTTGAATTATGGTTTAATTGGATTATAGTAATGTTTTCTGGGTAAACATTTATGAAGATATATATATCCAGGTACAACCGGTTGCTTTCAATGTGTAGAAGTACCATTAATTCAGTAGAGCTATTTCAAAGACTTTTAGAAATTTTGTCTTTTTAATACATTTATATTGCTGCCAAAGTCAGTGCAGACGGTTTTATAGTTTTCTAACCCTTTCTTTTCTTGAGAAATGCCATTGGCACATATGCGAATACTCTTTCTTGCTGTTTTTGGCAGACGTAGTTAATCCTACAGCTCTTTTGGTGAATTGGTTCATGTGATACACTAAGGTAGCTCTTAGCATTCTCATTGCAGAATTAGCACAGCAGATACTAACTCATTCTTAGCATAGAGACCAGTTTTGGTCAGAATAAGCAGAATATTACAACTTACGGTTTATTACAAGTTGATATACTAAAAGTGACACTCTCGGCCCTTCCTCTCTTGAAAAGAGTATCAAAGAGTTGGGTTAGCTTCCCATACAATTTCATATTGAATTAGAATTATCCAGGGGTTTAAAGAAGCTTTAGCATCTTCCTTTTCCTGTAGATTATATTTTGGTCTTGAAAGCTTACAGGGTTTAATTGAAATGGGCAGTGTCCATCTAGATGGTGTTTGGGGGAACATTTGAGCAAGAAATAAATTTTCTAGCTGATTTATATTGTTTACACTTTTTGATAAAATCTGATCCAGATTATTTGCATGGCTGGACTCAAAATTCAGGCAACAAATTCAGTTTAAAAGTCAAATAATAAATGAGGCACTGTGATCCGGGAGTGAATGAAATCCTTGATATTCATGTAGCCATGTTGACTTGACCTCTTAGACAGGTAGCAAGCCCTGTGTTCCAAAATACATTTTGTAGAATACAGAAAGCAATACATTTTTGTAGAGCGTCCGCCTGCTTCCTTGTACCTCTTGGGATGCACCAGCGTATCAGTAGATCCATGCCTATGGTTCTACTCTTGACAAAAAGTAATCATGGAGGTATTTGAGATCTCTGTGTAGAGGTCATAGAAGAACTGGAAGGTCTCATGACTACTTTTTGGTCTATAATTTTTGAAAAATCAGTTGGTGACTAAGTTCTGGTCATTTACCTGCATTCTTATCAACAGAGGCTGAGCAGGTCTTCAAGTTTTCCTATGGCTTTTGTAAGTTCCTATAACTGATGATAGCTAACATTATCAAGTTTCTCAGCTGCTAGCTCATTCTACCTTTGGTTTGGTTTTAGGATCTATTCCAGAGTTTTTAAATGTTGTACTGTCAGTATTTTAGAAATGACCTCTGATATAGACTCACAGTAATGAATGGGACATTAGAACTAAGAGGACTTGGAAATTTGGCTGTGAATGCTCTCCATCATGTTGAAATCAGAGAACCTTCTCTGGAGGGCTATTCATCTAGAAAAGTTTTTAGTAATTGTGCCCACAGCATTACGGATAATAACATGCAGATGGTGTACACTAAGTTAGGCCTGTCAGTTGTCGTCCCCTCAGGTTATGCAGAGACCCTAACTGGCTGGTAGAATAGCTTCTCTCCTGAAATCTTCATGAGAAGTTAGAATTCCAGCTTTATATTGTTGCTATCCTCTGATTTCTCCCACTGATTTAGGAAGAAGGATGTTCACGCCAGGATTTCAGAAGGGTGCTTGATGAAGACCATCAGCATAAGAGGTTATAAACCTACACCAGCCATACTGGCTGCATCCGTAGGGAAGGAGCTGTGGTCAGGAGTTAGTGCTTGCATAAACTCTTGCAGCCCTTCCTAAACATTTTGAGCATTTACGTACCCTTTCCACTTTCACACCTTTTGTTCAAAGTAAATCCTTTAAGTTTAGTTTAATTTTTAATTAAAGATTAAGAGTTTTGGGCAGGATCTGAACTTCAGTTATCTCTAGCTGGTAGAATTTTATGAAGTGATTTATTCATTTATCTAAGTCATTCGAGGAGAGGGGTTATCTTCTTCATTGAGTGGCTGTTTCCTTCTGCTGCCACAGGTACTCGGATTTAGAGGGCCACAATCGACACCCGGTATATGATCAGACACTGCCTTACCCCTTTGCTGTTACCATTTTTGAAGACACTATTTACTGGACAGATTGGAATACGAGGACAGTTGAAAAGGGAAACAAATATCATGGATCCAATAGGGTGGTACTGGTGAACACAACACACAGACCATTTGACATCCATGTGTACCATCCGTACAGGCAACCGAAAGGTGAGTGGGGGATTGAGGAGTTCAGCACAGACCCCTTTAGGCTGTGTGCCTGTCATTCTTGTCTGCATAAGCATGAATGATGTGATTTACAAAGGGTTTAATGTTACTTGTTAGCGTTTTCTTCAAAACATATGCTGCAAGTGGAGAGTACGCAAGCATCTTTAGAGTTTATTCTCCTACCCTGCCCGAAAGGCTACTTAAAACTCTTTCTTAAAATTTTCCCTATTTTTAGAGATTAATCAGTGACTTTTTTTTTGTTTTTGATAGGATTTAACAGTTTTTATGTTGCCACATTTACTTTATTCCTTTTGGTGGGAAGACTAAAGTGTAGTAACTTAAAAATATGACATTTTTGCCTCTAAAGATGTAAGACAGCATCTTTGAAAACTAAGGACATTTTCTTACATAATCATAATGCAAATAACATCTAAGAAATTGACTATCATTTCTTTCTTTTTTTTTTATTAAATCATAGCTGTGTACACTAATGCAGTCATTGGGTATAGTATGCTGGTTTTTGGACGGAGCTGGAACTAGTTTATAGTCTTTTTTTTTTTTTTTTGAGACAGAGTCTCACTATGTCCCTTGGTAGACCTATGGCATCACAGCTTACAGCAACCTCAAACTCTGGGGGCTTAAATGATTCTCTTGCCTCAGCCTCCTAAGTAGCTGGGACTACAGGTGCCTGCCACAATGTCTAGCTATTTTTTGGTTGCAGTTGTCATTGTTGTTTAGCTGGCCCAGGCTGGGCTTGAATCTGCTAGTTTTGGTGTACATGGCTGGTGCCACACTGACTAAGCTATAGGCGCCAAGCCACAATCAATATACCAAGATCAATCTATTTAAAAGAGAACGAGTCATTATATAACATCTACTAAATGTCTATTTGTATGTGACCTTATATTATGCATGAAATAAAGGTTATTCTTGACTTCTGGAAGATATTAATGTCCAGAGCAATGCATTTTGTGTCTTGTAAGTTAGAGAATCTATTTTTGTTTGTGAAGTTACATTCCTCTTCATGCAAACAAATCCATTTTACAATTTAGAGATAATCTAGCTAAGGTCTAGAGTATATTTTGGGGTTAAAATAGCTTTTGTGGTCTGTTTTGTTGTCATGTTTTGCTTAAACATAAATTTGGAAGTAAGCAAAAATGAGAACTAGCGAAATAAAGACCTGAAATATTTCTTAAAACAAGTTAATTTTCACCTCCAAGTGGTGACCCAGAAAATGAGTAAAGATGCTGTTTAGTTTATCCATTTATATTAATGTTGGCCAAACTTTTGTTACCTGTGTCCTTAGAAAGTGGGAATGAGTGTAGCATCTGCTGGAAATTAAAACTTTAACTTAGATTCTGGACACATGAGTGTAAGCTAAGTTTATTTCCTGCTCTCTCCCCCAAGACTTTGAGATACGTGTCTTTTCTAGTCAAAAACAGGAGTGTCTGTGTCTCACTTCTGGTTGCATATGAACAAGTTTTCTCAAAGCACAAGGTGGTTGTTCATATAAGTCATATATGAAAAGCATAGAACTAGGATACTTATTTTTCACTAAGAGGTGGTGAGTTTCATATCAAGCCGAGTAATTAGCTAATCTGTGAATAATCCTCTCTTTAAGCAAGTAGACATACATACATTTTCTTTCTTTTTCACTAGTGGACAATCCATGTGGTACCAATAATGGTGGCTGTTCTCATCTATGCCTCATCAAAGAAGGGGGAAAAGGATTTACCTGCGAGTGTCCGGATGACTTCAACACTGTGTTCTGGCACGGCGAAACTTACTGCATTCCCGCGTGCTCCAGCACCCAGTTCCTGTGTGCTAATGAGGAAAAGTGAGGCCCTCTTTTCCTTTTCCTCAGAATCTCTTTATCCCTTGGGTAGACAATTGAACTTTAAGGCTCCAAGGGATAGGCCTTTTCTAATGAAATGAGATTTGGGTTAATTGATACACGTCATATAGAACACATCCAGACTCTAAGTCTCCAGTAAGTCTTTTCATAGATAGAAAGAATTTATTAACCAAACTGTTATGCCTATCAATGCAGGTGATCATAGGGAAGAAGTGAACTATGTATTTCTTCTTTCTCATCAATTGTCCTGAGTGTCAGGACATGTATATAAGTGTGTAATGAAAAACGGTCCTTAGGGGTGATAGAATTTCACTGTCATTTCTACATCTATACTGATCTTGCTTCCTAGTTACCTGTGCCAGAAAATCCAGGGTCTCATACTCAAGTCCGGTTTTGATCATCTGTCTTTGCTATGAAACAAGACCCAAATTACTTCTCCAGCAGTGTTTATAGGCTGTTGATGACTAGGGGAACTGATGGAGAGAGACATCCCCAGATGACAGCATCTAGGATGCAGGGTAGATTATTGGTGGTGATGAAATATCTGAGATTTAAGAATCCAGCATGCACCTATCATGACATACATGCTAATGATTTTAGTGCCCTCTGGTTTCCCAACCAACACCAGATGTTTCGGAGTATATCACCCTGGTGGACAGTCACTCAACCAGTCATTGCTTTTGGAAGCACAGTTCAAAACACTCATCCCGTGTATTTGGATCTTAACAAACATGTTCTATCTCGTCAAATTTTGTTTTCTTTGAAAATACACCACAGTAACCAAGATCGAATTGGTCCCATTCTAGGCTCATAGAGAACTTGTGTCATCACTTGGAATTCTATAAGGTCTTCTTCTCACATTGCTGTTCCCCACTCCCACCTCCATGCTTTACTAGAAAGTGCTGTATTTTCTCTGTTCAGGTGTATTCCTATTTGGTGGAAATGTGATGGACAGCGGGACTGTTCAGATGGCTCTGATGAATCAGCCCATTGCCCGCAGCGCTTCTGCCGACTAGGGCAGTTCCAGTGCAAGGATGGCAACTGCACCAGCCCCCAGACCCTGTGCAATGCCAGGCCAGATTGCCCTGATGGCTCTGATGAAGTCTCTTCTCTTTGTGGTGTGTTGAATTGCTTTATGCCTCCTTTGCCCTCGTCCGTCTTGATTGTATACAGTCTTGATTCTGCAGGGGGAGGTAGAGTTCCTTAAACCAGAAATAAATTCAGAGTCCAAGGAGAAAATTCACAGTCCTCTGCTATATCTACTCTTTATAATAAAAAGTCGTCCTAAGGTCTTTAGAAGACAGATAGTTGAAGCAGATAGTAAGTTGCCTATATTGGTGGCTCTTTACCATGTGCTAGGCACTGAATCCTCTGTGAGAGCCAACACTGGGGACGAAGTGTATTTCCCCACTCTGTTTTACATGAGGACTCTGTTTTATGTTCCATTTTTAAAAGCAACTTACCCCTCCAAACCCTCCAAACTAAAACAATACATTAATAACAGCAATCAACACAAAAATTGACAAACATGCCCAATAGGGGAACAGAGCCAGGAGAAGGCATATTTAACAGCCCAGGGGATTCGGTCCCTAGGCCTTAATTCTGCATGTAAAAATGCAAGAAAAAGATGCTTAAGAATTTGGGAGACAGTAACAATCAAAGGAATAATGCCCCCCCCCCCCGTGGTACTGGTCAATAATAAGCACGTTAAGACAAAACTTACTAAAAAGGAATTAATTAAAAAGAAATTTCAATTGAGTTCTCCAGGATTCATCAGCATAAATTAAGAGTGTCTGTTCTTGGTGCCTTCCAAGATGATAACCAAATGTCCCTGCTTGTAGAGAATCACAAGTGCGAGTCCAGTGAATGGCAGTGTGCCAACAAACGTTGCATCCCAGAACACTGGCAGTGTGACACGTTGGACGACTGTGGGGATAACTCAGATGAAGACAGATCCCACTGTGCCAGCAGGACCTGCAAGCCAGGCCAGTTTAAATGTGACAACGGCCGCTGTATTCCTCAGTCCTGGAAGTGTGATGTAGATAATGACTGTGGAGATTACTCAGATGAGCCCGTTCAGGAATGCTGTAAGTCCCTGTGGGAGGGACCCACATGAGCAGGGCAGGGCGACATGGAGAACCTGCAGGTGGACTGAGAGAGGACATGGGGGTCCCCTGCTTCAGCCCCATGGGATGCTCCCTCTTGGTTCTCTTTGCAAACTCTGGCACTACAAGGCAAAGTATAGCTGTGTGGCATGCAGGCTGAACAGGACCCTGTTTCTGAAGTGGTGAAAACCTCTGTCTGCTACACTAAATGTCTAACTGCCGATAATATGATACAAAGAATTTACCTTTTGTATATATAGTGCTTTCCTGTGTGAGCCTCAGAGAAACATAAAGTAGGGAAAGTGGGTACTAACAAATTCCCATTTTACAGGTGAGGAAACTGAGACTTCCATTAAGTAGATGGTCACATGACTAGTGGTGAAACAAAACACTTCAGCCCAGGTATTTTACTTCAAATCCAGTCCTTTCTCCCCCTGCAGTGTTAAACAGCCAACCACATGAGCGGTGCTGAGATAGTGAGGAAACTTAGGATTCAGTTATCCTGCTCATGGTAATCACATTTAAAACAGACATGTTGCCAGAGTCAATTTAGCTGGCAACAGGGTACTTGTTACTCATCAGCACCGTGTCCTCAATATGATAATCAGAAGATGCCTTCTGATGCCTTCAGTGCTGACTTTGCTGCTTTTTTTGCTCACTTTTCAGTGACCCCTGCCTATCTCTGCAACAACCTTACGGAATTCAGCTGTAAAACAAATTACCGCTGCATCCCCAAGTCTGCTGTGTGCAATGGTTTCGATGACTGCAGGGACAATAGTGATGAGCAGGGCTGTGGTAGGTGGGCTGCAAGGGTGGGGGGAGCGACAAACAGGCTTTGTTAGATGTGAAAAGAGGCGGACTTCTTCTCCCATCTCAGTTTTTTCTTTGTTTACCTCTACAGAATAAAATTCATTTGTTAATTCTTCTAATAACATGTTCCATTTTTATAGCATTTTGCAGGGTAATTGGGGGAATTTACCCCAAAGGATGCTGAGGAAGACACTATTAGAAACCTGTGTAATTTCTCTCAAAAGTAGAATATATATTCATACTGGACAAGTTCAAATTGTTTGTCTAATCTTATAGATTGGTTGAAATTAATGTAAGAGGATTAGAGAAAAGACTTGGTATTTGTCTCCAAAATGGGTATTTCCAAATAAGAATATTTGTTATGTGGGGATTTTAATATTCTGAATGTTTTTCCATATCATCTATTGGACAGCTGGAGTTACTCTGGCAACATGGTAAGAATTTAGGGACAAAAGGCTGAATATGTAATTTGCCGAGATTAGGCATGTACTCAAACTTAAAACCAAAGTATCTGTGAGTGAGTGTCTGTGTGTGTGTGTGTGTGTGTGTGTTTTGGAAGAGAGAGAAGAAAGATAATGGGTTTTTAATAAGACTGGGTTTAATCAGTTGAAGACAATGTGAAGGAAATGTCCTATTTGTTGTGGCATCATTTTAGCCTTTCTTCCCAGGCCTTTGTTGTGGTGTATTACAAATCTGATGCCAGTTCATTTTCTGAATGGTTTGTATAAGAGGGAATGGATCTATTTTCAAGCAATAGGGTAGGTTGGGAAGACTGGCAATGAATCTCACTGGCATTCTTCTCCCTGGGAACTTCAAAAATGTGGTGACATAATTCCCAGGCCGTCTCACAAAGAAGCCATTCCCACTTGAGTTTTGATGATTGGCACATCGGAACTCGTGCTCTGGCACTCTGAGAGCTGTGGCTCTCTGGCTCAATGGCCACTTCCTGACCATTGGTTTATGGCATCTTTACTGTGCTTTGCAGAGGAGCGGACATGCCATCCTTCGGGGGATTTCCGATGTAAAAATCACGTCTGCATCCCTCTTCGCTGGAAATGTGACGGGGAAGACGACTGTCAAGATAACTCAGATGAGGAAGGCTGTGGTGAGTGTTCCCTGTTCTGGGATCCTTATGTGCCACCAGAGCTGTGGTGTTTGCTGCTTGTCCACACACAGTTCAGGTGTCTATGCTGTTCATCCTCAATGTGCAAGGTGAAGCTCTGTCTGCTGCTTGGTATATTTCTGCTTTCTCCTGGAAAATAATTAATTTTCATCAATTATTTTACCAATAATTTAAACAAATTATGTCACCAATAATTCCCCCCTGAAGACATAAATCATCTTCTTCTGAGATTCTTAAAATCGAGCTTGTGGAGGAGACTATGTAGGGAAATGTATCTTTTGTCTATTGAACTTATGTAGACCCAACTTTTTACAATAAAAGGACAAATACAATAAGATAAATAGAATAGAGATAGAAAATCTGGACTAAAGACTCAATGACCCTGCTTCTTTTGCTCTTTCCCCCAAATTCTCTTAACAGCAGAGAGACTACTTGTGTTTGGATTGTTATCCTTCTGGAACTAGCTATTTTAGGAGGCCTGATGGTTAAATAATAGGACAGGTTTGGGTTCTTCTCCCCAGTTGAAGGTACTGACTACAAGGCATTGGATGGGGAATCCTGTAAGAGGGTATCTAGAGTTTTCATGAAATGAAAGGCCATCTTTACAGAATCAAAATTGAGGTGGAATGTCTCGTTTTGGAGGACCAATGACCTGTCTTAGCACAGCTCTGGGGCTCAGACAGGAGTGCATTGGCCACTCAGGGCTCACTGCCCAGTTCATAAGCTGTCTCCAGGGGCATACTGACGGCTCCGTGCTTTTCTATTCCAGTCCCCCGAGAGTGCACAGAGAGCGAGTTTCGATGTGCTGATCAACAATGCATTCCATCTCGGTGGCTCTGTGACCATAACGATGACTGTGGGGACAATTCAGATGAACGGGACTGTGGTAACTGTCAGAGATTTTGGAGAAGCTTACCATAAAATCTTGTACTATGACTGAGGGAGGGACTTCAAATTAATGTTCGTAAAATTTTTTATAGTAAAATTATATTTATGTAGTTTTATCATATACAGCCTTAGCAACATAGTATCTTCTGCTCTGTATTTTCTGTGCTTTATTCTTATCTCATAGTGGTCTAGATCAACCATAATAGGGGAAAATACTGAGGAATTGAAAAATGTCTGATTTTAATTTTGATATTTCTTAGGAGTAGGCTTTAAGTCTTCCTGCTATTTCGCAGAAAGTCACCTTAAGGATCTACAGCAATGGAAGTCTTAAACCTCAAGGAATTTTTATAGCTTTTTATAGATTAAGTGTTGGGCCTGAGGAAAATCAGGAAACATTAAAAATTAGGGAATTCTGGTTTCTTAGAAAAAGCATAAGAGCTGGAGCTTATCTAGTAGAGGGGACATAGGTACTTCCATCTGCCTGTATTGAGTGGGGCAAGTATGAATTTCAGAGTTTGTTCATTTACTGCCCTGTGAGGCAGCCAGGGATCACAGATGGGGATGTGATGGGGTCCTCACTATACCCTGCGTATCTCATACCTGCCTGAAAATGACAAAGCCTTCAAGGAATGACGTTCTTTTCTCTTCAGAGTTGAGGACCTGCCATCCTGACTATTTTCAGTGTGCAACTGGACACTGTATCCCCCAAGACTGGAAATGCGATGGAGCTGCTGACTGTTTTGATGCCTCTGATGAATCTACTTGTCGTAAGTCCCACAACACCTGTAGTGTCTTGAAGGTTTGGATATGATCATTTCAGTACTAGTCAGCTACCACTTCTTATATCAAAGGGCCAGAGGTATTTTCTGTTCAGCATCCATTGGTGAATATCAGTTCATCAGATCCATACATATATTCCACAGTGGTCATCCAAGTGCATTTCATTAACAGTATTTTAAACAGAGAGTGTAGTAAGTAGTCCGTGCTAACATAGTATTTATGTATCATCATCTATTACACAAAGCATTAATTGGATAAAAAACATTTTAGGTAAAAAAAGAGTGGCGCTTATGGCTCAGTGAGTAGAGTGTCAGCCCCACATACTGAGGGTGGTGAGTTCAAACTCAGCCCCAGCCAAACTGCAACAACAACCAAATAAAAAAAAAATAAACTTAGTTTAAAAAAAAAAAAAAGTGAGCAATGTAAAAGGTGGAATAAAGAACTTGGGTTGGGTATTAGAACATACTAAATGTACAGCATTAAACAATTTCAGAATCACATATGGCATATAAAATTTATTCAAAATGTAAGGGCAATATGATGATCACTCAAATTTTAGTCTTTATGAGTCATTAAATAAATGTTAACTGTTGATGACAGTTATTGTCGATGGTATGGTTGCCACATCTTAAAACCTGGTTGAGAGATTCTGTAAATGTGTAGGGGTAGAATCAGTCCAAAGTCCAGCATTGTCCATGGATGATTCATGCCATTGAAAAGATAGACTTGGAGGACTGTTCTTTTTTTTTTTTTTTTGAGACAGAGCCTCAAGCAGGTAGAGTATGGTGGCATCACAGCTTATAGCAACCTTTAACTCCTGGGCTCAAGTGAGTCTCCTGCCTCAGCCTCCCAAGTAGCTGGGACTACAGGCGCCTGCCACAACACCCAGCTATTTTTTGGTTGCAGCCGTCATTGTTGTTTGGCGGGCCTGGGCTGGATTTGAACCTGTCAGCTCAGGTGTATGTGGCTGGCGCCTTAGCCGCTTGAGCCACAGACACCGAGCCAGGATTCTTCTTAAGACATAGTCCACTGGATTCTCAGACAGGTTAAAGCCACAGTACATCCTGATGAATAAGGAAGAGCAGGGTATAAAGGCAAGAGTCAAAGAAGAAATAGGAGAGAAGCTTTCCAAAATTTGTCATATTGTACAATAATTTGAATATGTCTCTTCTCCCATGACAGCCACTCGCTTTCCCAATGGTACATACTGCCAGGTTAATATGTTTGAATGTAAAAACCATGTTTGTATCCCGCTGAATTGGAAATGTGATGGCGATAACGACTGTGGCGATGGTTCTGATGAAGAACTTCACTTGTGCTGTAAGAGGGGGAGAAATGGAGTGAATGGGAGCAGGGTTGTCTGGCAAAGTCTTAGTGTTTCTTACAGGCAGCCTGTGGTCCTGCAGGGCAGTTTGTGAGGACTGGACATGTGATCAGCTTTGTTGTGATTTCACTTGGCCTTGCTGCTTCAGTTTTTTCTCTGTAACCTGAGAACATTGGGCAGACCTCTGTGGATTTTAAATATTTTTTATAACCTTAGAAAACAATTTATTCTAAAGAAATCTTGCTTGGAAACCCAGTATGCATAAATAGAAACAGGTGCGTTGTGGCTGAAGTCTGAGGAGGAGCATGGGGAGGTTGTAATGTCTGCTTCGTCCTACTTCTGGTATCCCTCGAAGTATCCTGTCCCAATCCATACTGCCTCCTGGAACACAGCCAGAAAATGTTAAGACTAAAGCCATCTAACTCCCTCTTGTTGAATGATGCATATTCACGTTTTTAAATCAGTGAATCTCAGTTTGGGTACATGTCAGAACCAATGGGGGAGGAATGTTTCAGAATAACACACCCTGGCCTCACCCTAGGCTTAGCCCTAAAGAAATGGAGTCCCCAAGGATGGGGTCTATGCATATGTATCTTTATAAAGATCCTTAGCTTTTTAGTTTAGTCCTCTGGTTAAGAACTACTGGATTTTAACACAAAGTGAGAGAAAATAGTTTGTTTCTATCATTTTGCTATGTGCTTTGAGTCCCTGGAGAAAGTCTAAGGCAATAGTTCTCAATGTACTAGGGATACTGGTGCTATCTGGGACTGTGTTAGAAATGCAGATTCATGGACCATACCCTGGACCTACCCAATATGAGTTTCTGGCAGTGGAGCCTGAGTGTATAAGCCTTCCGCCCAGGAGAAGGGACCTCCAGAAACATTGCTGCTGAAACTCTTGGCTCCCAATCTGACTTGTTTTTGAAATTCACCTTGCCCTTTCCATCCCTTTTCCTAGATTCATTGCTACTCATTTTTTTAATACGCAAAGGAAAGATTCATCTATTTATTTTTTATTTTATTTCAGATTAATATGAGAGTACAAATGATTAGGTTATCATGTTTGCTTTTGTTAGGTAAGGCCCCTGTTGTAGCTGTGTCCGGCCCCCAGGAGGTGGGCTATATATGCCTACATTGTGCTCATTAGGTGGGAGCACACCCACCCCCCTCTCTCCTTCCTCCTCCCATCCCCCCAGCTTGAATTGAATTGAGTTTTCTTGTGGGTGTGTATTACTTTGTCAACTGGCTTCATAGTTAGTATTGAGTACATTGGATAGTTGCTTTTTCATTCTTGTGATACTTTACTAAGAAGAATGTGTTTCAGCTCCATCCAGGCAAACACAAAAGATGTAAAGTTTCCATCTTTATTAAGGCTGAATAGTATTCTATGGTATACAGATACCATGGTTTGTTAATCATTCATAGGTTGATGAGCCCTTGGGTTGTTTCCACATCTTGGTGAGTGTAAATTGAGCTGTGATCTGATCTGATCTGATCACAGTGGCCTCTTGGTTGTTAGGATAAGAGCCCATGTACTGATCTACCAGCCTTCCAGCCTCCTGGGCACCATCACCCTCCTCACTCTATGCACCAGCCACAGAAACTTGCCCTTGTCCTTTCTGACTCAGAATTTATGGGAAGCCTCTTTCAACCCTTCCTCCTCAAATCTATGTTAGATCCCCCTAGCACATGCCTTGCAGTTATAAATGGTTAATTTGTAAAGTCCATATCTCCGCTAAAATAAAAGCTCTAGGAAGACAAGGAACTTTCTTATTTCCCATTGTATCTAGTACAGCACAGTGGTGTGTACGAGACACTCAAGATGTGTCTGTTGATTGATTAGTCGGATGAGTAAACGAATGAATGAATGAAGCAAGCTTAATGCTAGCATGGGAGTATGTTAGATAGCGACACTAACATTCCACTCCTAACTTGTACTTTCATTTTTCCGTCTTTCCTTTTAGCGGATGTTCCCTGTGAATCACCAGACCGTTTCCGGTGTGACAACAATCGCTGCATTTATATCTCGAAGTTGTGCAATGCTGTGGATGACTGTGGAGATGGAAGTGATGAGAGAGGGGAGCACTGTAAGCAAAAACCAAAAGGGAGAAGGAAAAAATGAAGGGCCCTCAGTTGTGTGCAGTTTGCAGAATGTGCAGCTGGGATTTTGGTTTGTTCTATGGAGGTTTGAGTTGGACCCGCATGACTTAATTATTTACAAGACCCTGCGAACATATGCGCTACTCAGATACAACGCCACCCACTTCTTCCTGTCTCATTGGAGTGGAGATGTTGGCAAATCCCATACTTTCTTAGTCTTTGTTTAAACATTTAACAAGCTTTTTTCCTCTTCTTTTTTCACAAGAAAATGAGAACAAACACTAAATACATGGTTGAGTCATGCTTGACAAATTAAGGGTTTGTTTTCAAAGATGAGGTTTGGTCATTCCTCAGCTTGGGGTTGCTAATTGTTAATCTAGTCTTGGGAACGAATATTCCTTCTTAATGCCCAGCTGCAAAGATCATGTTAAGCAAGACACCCATGGTGTTAACAGACCTTATCTAATATCCTTCTTGAAAATGAAAGTTACAGGAATGATAAATTCGTTTAAGATAGAAATTTCAAACTGGCTGCATTTAATGTTTTAGATATTAAAATATCTGTGCTTTTCCTGAACGTTGGAAATATTTTAAAGTTTATCCCTTGAAAGGGAGAGTTCATCAATTTTCTGGGCAGTTTGATTTGCCTAGAAAAAGTCAGTGAGGTAAATTATTTCCCTCACTACCAATTACCCCCCCTAACCAACTTTATCTGGGAAAATTGAGATAAAAGCCTAATTTTTCCATTTTCTATCCCTTGTATTGATGTGGCCCTAGAATGCTGAGCCTCAGGTTAACATCCAGCTCCGCATCCCAGAGGGACTTTGACACTGCTGTAGGGTTTAAGTTTATCCAGTTATTGTTATTATTATTGGTAAAGATGAATCTATGGTTATAGCACTGTTAATATGCTTATTTGAAGTATAGCACAAAAGGATGAAAACCCAGAAACAAAATATATGAGTATATAGTAACATATATATGTATGTTTTATATGCATATATTTATGTATATAATATATAAATAAAATATATATATATATATATATACACACACACACACACACACACATTTTTTTTTTTTAAATTTCTGGGACACAGTCTTATGCTGTTGCCCCAGGCTAGAGTACCTTGGTGTCATAGCTCACAGCAACCTTAAACTCCTGGACTCAAGTGATCCTCTTGCCTAAACCTCCTGAATGGCTGGGACTACAGGCATGCACTATTACACTCAGCTGATGTTTCTATTTTTAGTAGAGATGGGGTCTCACTCCCGCTCATGCAATCCACCTTCCTTGGCCTCTCAGAGTGCTAGCATTACAGGTGTGAGCCACTGCCCCAGGCTAGAAATCAAATATTTTTTAAAAATTGGAACAGGTTTTTCCCCTTCCGTGTTCCTTTTTCCTTTTCCCCTACTGATAATGCCATTTTTAAAAAATGAAGTAAGATATTTATAGTATGTGTTCAAATCCTAGATTGGAAAAAAGGAGCAGTAAACTTTTATTCTTTCCATGGAGCAGGATTTTAGTTAGAGGACCTGCTGCCGCTTATCGCAATAAGCAAACTATAACATTTCAATGGCTTAAGACTGCAAAGGTGTCTTTCTCAATCATGTGAAGTTTCATGGAGGTCAAGTAGCCCTCCTGCATCCTAAGGTCATATTATGAGGAATATATAGTCTTCTTCAGATTGCCAAGTAAGGAGGAGAGAGAAATGGTGAAGGCACTGATGTTTTTATTTCCTGGACCAGGAAGTAACCGTCACAAGGTCCCAATCTAACTGCAAGGGAGACTGGGAGTACAGGGAAGTGTCTGGATATTTAGTGAGCACCAATTCTTTCTACCACAATATACCTTTGCCACTAAATACCCTTTATGCTTCTCATACATCAGAATACCCTTAATCCCTCCCTAAAGCTCAAAGTCCCACTTAGTAACTGAAATCTCAGAACTCTGGGTGATGGGCAGTAGTCACTCCATAGTTCCAGATATGGTCCCTCTTGGTTTGGACTAGTTTTATTTGTTCCACCTCCCACCCATAGATAGCGGTAGAACAGGGGCAACACAATAGAAGTGAACACTCCCCATGGAAAGAAACATCACAATCACTAGTCTGTGACCATTCTGAAGTACGCTGGTCAGGACGACACATGTTGGTGTCACACAGACTGATCTATGTCCGTTGTCATAGAATGATTAATGATTAATGATTAATATCAACACCTTCACTTTCGAGAGCAATTATATGATCACCCTGTACAGACACTGTGAAGGCCCTTACTGTGGAGAGGGGAGGAGAGTTATTGATTAGGTTCTGATTCTGTTCTGGGAGGAGCACATGTGTCCAAATATCCCTCATTGTCTGTTACTCTAGTCTTTGGAGAGCCAGGGGAATGTGATGCCCTCACTACGGGCCGCACAGCTTTCTTAGCCTATTTCCTGCTTATAGAAGGTTGGGAGCCTATAGTTTTATAAAAGTCTCAAACAGTGAGAGTATTTTGGTTTATTTGGTGATATATATTGTTCAGAAAAATAGAAGACTTTTGATCTGTTTGCTTCCAGTTCTAAAATTTAATAACCTGATTCACTGTTCTTTTTGAGACATAGTTCTTGAATTTGTTTTATGTCTCTGCTTGTTTTTCCTCATGCACCTCTGTCTCAAATGATTATCTAGAAAAACAGATGGGCAGTCATTTGATCCAACTAAGAGGTTTTATTGGGCCTTTTAAACTTTGGACTCTAATTGTTTGGGATCTAGGTAATAGTTGACCCCTTTCCCATACTGCAAATTTCTGGACTGTATTTTCTTTCATTTCTGATTGTAAATAAACCAGTTCTTCCCTTAACCTCTTTCCTGTACTACCTTCCCAAACTCAGGATTGGCAACCAATGCACACTACTGACATTTCTAACCTCCTCCCCTAGATTGACATTTAATAAGCACAAGGTCTACCTTTCCAATTTCTCTATGATGACAGCTTTACCAAATGCTTTGGCATCGTATAATACCAGAACATCATCTTCTGTTCTGACTCAAATATCAGTTTCCTCTTTGCTTGCCTCCTGACTGTTAAGCCGGTTCCAAATATTTTAGGTTTTTGTTATGGAAGTACCCTACTTCTCTCATCACTCTGTATCATTCAAAGTAATTAATACTAGGTCCTGCAATCAATAAACAAAGTCTCAGTGGTGGAACTTAGCAAAAACTCATATCTCACTTACATAAAGGCACACAGGTTGCACACCCCTCCTCCCTCCTGTAGCTCTGCCACCTGGAGTACACGACTTCCAAGGTTGCTGCCATAGTGTCAGAGACATGGTGGAGGAACGTGGGCTGTCACTGCTTCAGCCCAGTTGTGTCACATGTCACTTCCAACTCATAGCCCATTGGCTAGAACTAGTCACATGGTCCTACCCAGCTGTAAGGGAGACTAGGAAATGTAGGGAAGCCCTTGTTTATTTGGTAAGCAGTAACCGTCTTTGTCACAAAAGAAAGCATCTTGTTTCATAGAAGAAACAGTTTTGACTTTAACTTATTCTTAAATTACAGGTCGAGAACCAACCCATAGACCTTGTACAGAAAAGGAATTTAAGTGTGACAATGGACTTTGCATTCCACAGGATAATGTATGTGATAATATCAATGATTGTGGAAACTATTTTGATGAAACGGGTTGCAGTAAGTAAACACTTATTTTTATACTTCATTGTAGTAACTTGGGTTTACCTCATTAAAGCATTCAATAATATAAAATAGATGATAACCAGATATGTCTTTTTAATTTACTTTGTGCTCTGAATTTCAGTCAATCCTCTTACTACCTGTGATTGAGCACCTATTCTATGCCAGACATTTCATCCTTGTATCATATGTATCATATGAGTGAGGTGTTATTATCTTTTTTATATACAAATTAGGAAACTGACTTAGAGGTTAAGTAAACTGACCTGTCTTTCAGTGGTGGAGTCAGCGTTTGAAGTCTGGTCTGCCTAACTGCAGAGCACATCCCATCTTGCTCCTGGTTTACCAGGTGCCTTTTAGTGCTATAAAGATACATATTTTATTAATCTGTACATTTAAAAAATCTTAAGCCAAATGCAGTATCCTTGACACTTGAAAAATGTTCTGAGGGTAGTTGATCAAGATGGGAATGTTCCCTTGGAGGGAACATTTAACTTTTGTGTAGGAAAAGGATGATGAACATTCCTAAGGAGTGGTTCTAGCTCAATATTTTGATGAAAATGTTGGAATGTCATTTTAATAACTCAGGTCTTTGTAGAGTCTATTTATGGTTTATGAAATACTTTCACATATGGGGTTTTACAATTAAGTTCATGAACTCATCCTAGAAAAAGTGCTGTCTACCTCATTGCTGAAAATCATTCTGGTTACCTTCCATACTCCCCTTGGAAGCTATGGACCTATACCAATGCCTAGCCTACGCTTGAAAGCAATTTTGGAACTTTTTTTCTGGAATAATCATCAGACCTGTTGTTGCATGGCTCAAAAAACCATGCAACAACAATAATGAATGTCACTCAGCAAAACACCACTGCATGTCAACATAAAAACAGCAGTGAGACATTGATATGCCAAGGTTATGAAAGCTTACTGAGTTGTTTGGACAGTGCTGCCAACGTAAGCACACAGTGGTAAGTTTGCAAACTTAATTGTTAGACCTTGTACAATGACAAGGAAATTAACATTTCTGTAGTCTCACATAGTTACCTTTTTATTTTTTAGTGAGGAGAGCACCTAAAATCTATTCTTATAGCAAATTTTTAGGAACAGAAAGATATTAACTTTTAGCACTGTTCAGAAATAAAGAGGTAAATCATAGGTTGCCAATATTATTTATGTTTCAAGGGAGCACTTGGTCCAGAAATTTTTGCTTTCTGGGACCCTTAATCTCATTGTAGATTTTAGAGCTGGGAAGAGATTACAAAGTCTAATTATGCACATGAGACCCAGAGAGGTTATGTGGCTAGCTCAAGGATGTCCGAGTTAATAAAAACAGGTCATTAACAATAACAAGATGAAATCACTACTAACTTTATAGAAACTTAAAAGATATTTAGGGAATACTATGAAAAATTCAGTTACAGTAAATTATGCAACTTACATTGAGTTGACAATTCCAATACAAAACACTGAAACTGACTCAAGAAGAAATAGAAAATCTGAACAGACTCATTCAGCAATGTGTAGTTGTTAAGAATTTGGAGCCTAGGCTCAGCACCTGTGGCTCAAGTGGCTTAGGCGCCAGCCACATACACCTAAGGTGGCGGGTTTGAATCCAGCCCCTGCCCAAACAAAAAATAGCCGGGCATTGTGGTGGGTGCCTGTGGTCCCAACTACTTGGTAGGCAGAGGCAGGAGACTCGCTTGAGCCCAGGAGTTGGAGGTTGCTATAAGCTGTGATGCCACGGCACTCTACCCAGGGGGACAGCTTGAGGCTCTGTCTCAAAAAAAAAAAAAAAAGAATTGGAGTCTAGCTCTTTATTATCAGGCTTTCATGTATACAGATTTGAAGTCTGCTCTAAGGGCAGTATTCCATTGAATGTGATTGTGCTTATTTTGTGGTTATTTTTCTTTTTTAAACTTAATTTTTTTAGTCTGTTTAAACCACATGGACTGATATAGTCAGTCATGACACTCTAAAGGAATCTGAGAAGTTCAACTCATTGCATACTATACAAGATGGGTAGATGGAAATCTATTTTGATTTGAAAGAATCATCTTTCAAGAATCATCATTTCCTGTGGTAAACAGGAGATACCACATCTCTTTGCCTAAAATATTCAGAAGCCTATAATCAGGAGACATTTCATTTGGGAGGTAGATGAAGCTGGAATCCTTGATGGAGATAACCATTTCCCACCTCCTTCCCCTTGGTCACTCACTGTGTTCATCTTGGTCAGCTTCTCTGTAGGACCCAGGTTTGGAAGCAGATGGAGACTCAGGATAAAAGAGGCAAACTGATGAGAATGAAAGCCACGTGGATGAGTTAGATATTGGCAGAGGCAAGATCTTGGAACAATGATGAGCAATGGAGTGTTAGGGTAGAGTCTGAGCTGTTAAACATCTGTCCTAGGCCATCTGGACCCAGATGTGCAGAGATAACAAGGATCATTTGTACAGCCCCTACAAAAACAAATTATTGGTTGATTGTTTTTTTACTATGAAAGTTATAAAATCTACAAAGTACATTAATAATCAAAAGTAAGGATAATTTGAATCCCATCACTGAGAGAAAGCTAATCTCTAAAATGTGGTACACTTTTTGCAGTTATTTTTTTTTAGCATATGGATGTGCAAAAAAATGTTTGTTAATATGTAAAGAAAGTTTAAGAAATATTCTATACTAAATGGAGAGTTTTTCAATCTTTTTATTTTAGATATTTCCCATGTCAAATATCATTTGAAATTGTGAATTTTAATAATTACATAGCGGCCCATCACATAGATAATCATAGTTCATTGCTCTAAGATACGTATTTTCATATTGTAATGTCTCTAAAGCTATGATGCCCCTTATACTTGATAACATGTCACAATGTGAGTTTTGCATATTTCCTATTTTAGTGTTACTTAAAGTAATGGTATGTCTACAGTGTCTTAGATTTGATAGGATATACTATAATACAATTGATTTCCTATTATCAAATGCACATTCAAGTTTAAAATTTTCTTATTCTAAAAAATGTTATAACCCTTAAACTTACATCATCATACATTTTTTTCCTTCCTGAGGGGAAATTTATTAACATGTAATAACTGGATAAAAGAGTATGAATATTTTTAAAGCCCTTGATGCACACATTCGTATTACAAAATTCATTTCCGTGTATACCAATTTATGGCTGTGCGAGCAGTCATATGACTTATGATGTTTGTTAATGTGTTTACTGTGTTTTACTGACAATATATAGTCTTCTCATAAACTTGTAATTTCCTCCTACTTGTAACTTTGTCTTTATTTATACATGCACCTACCTGTCCATCTATAATAGGACTAAAGATAGCAGAGCAGCTGGCAATAGTTGTAGAGGGTCTGGCTTCATAGTTCTAGAACCTATGGGATGTTCTTAAGGTGAACCTGCCAGTGCTGCATTTATTAGGGAATTGCCTCAAGGACGTAACGTTAGCATACATTTGTGTAAATGGCATTCAGGCCATTACCGGAAATCAGCATCCAGATGCACCCTCACCGCTCAAGGGCTTGTGGAGAGGGTCATCTCATCATGTCCTGTAGTTGGTCATGGGTTCCTTTGGACACACCACTTGACTGTTCATTTGTGGCTGATCTGGTTTGTAATGCTGGGGTTGTGTTTTTCAGATGTGGGAGAAGAGAGAACATGTGCTGAAAAGATATGCGAACAAAACTGTACCCAATTAAATGCGGGGGGATTTATCTGCTCCTGTAGAAGTGGGTTCAAAGTTGGTACAGTCGACAGAAACTCCTGTGAAGGTGGAGTATATTTTCTCTAATTCCTATTAGGAGAAGCTGATACTATTCAGGTTCCTTGCCCATTCCCTTTTGTTAAATAAGTCACTATTTAATTCTCCTGATGGGGCTATACGCAGGATTCTAGGGCAAGAATTTGCTTTTTCCACTTATCAGCACCTGGCAAAGTGCTTGACAGATGGTGTGTGTTTGGTAATGTCTGTGGAATTGATACAAATGATGAAGGCTGCGGTAATGATGGCTGCTTATTGTACCAGTGTATGAGATCAAAGTTTTAAAAAACCAAACACAAGGTTTACTTTCTTCATCGTTAGCCAAACAACGCATATTTATGACACACCCTCTAATGCCAGATATAAATGAATTCTAAGGTAGGACGTTGGAAAGTGGCTTATTAAGACAGAAAGCAATGAGCGTGATTTTAATTATCTTTTATTATTTGAACTTACTGTTTCTAACTCATGATATGTTGTATGCATGTGATTATAAGAGCTCATTTGGGAGCAGAAGCTTAAGAACCCAAATGAAAAATCAAATCAGTGACTCTTTGCTGGGACTAGTTTGCAAAAGGAAAAGGGTACCAAGCAACCATAACACAACAGATATTTTCTGTTGTAATATGATTTTTGATCATCTAGGTATATATACCTAGTAGAGGAATTGCAGGATCAAACGATAGGTCTACTTTTAGTTATTTGAATATTCTCCAAACTTCTTTCCAAAAAGGTTGTGTTACCCTGCATTCCCACTAGCAGTGTAGAAGTGTTCCCTTCCTCTCCACATCCATGCCAACATCTGTAGTTCTGGGATTTTATGATGTGGGCTAATCTTACTGGAGTTAGATGATATCTCAGAGTGGTTATGATTTGAATTTCTCTGATTATTAAAGATGATGAGCATTTTTTTCATGTGTTTGTAGGCAACGTGCCTGTCTTCTTCAGAGTAGTTTCTGTGCAAGTCTCTTGCCCACATAGAAATGGGGTTATTTGTTCTTTACTTATTGATTAGTTTGAGTTCTCTGTGGATTCTAGTTATCAGACCTTTGTCAGAAGCATAACCTGCACAAATCTTCTCCCACTTTGAAGGTTGTCTGTTTGCTTTACTTACTGTGCTCTTGGCTGTGCAGAACCTTTTTAGTTTGATCAGATCCCAGTAATGTATTTTTAGTGTTGCTCAATTGCCTTGGGGATCCTCCTCATAAAATATTCTCCTGGGCCAATTTCTTCAAGCATTTTCCCTGCACTCTTTTCTAGTATTTTTATAGTTTCATGTCTAAAGTTTAAATCTTCTCTTTTACCCGGTTTTCTGAAAGGGTAAGTTTGCCCTGCTATTCTACAGAGTGATAATGCTACAGTATAAATCCTGCCTCCATTGCTTACCAACTTGGAGACTTAGGGCACTGTAAAAGACCATATCTCTTATGAGATTTTTGGGATGACTGAGGAGCATGTGGAAAAATACAAGCAACTTACTTAGTAAGTGTTCCACACGTAGTTGTTATGGTTGATTGTTTTTATCTGCACTCTTCTCAGTCCTCATCACCTGTGAATATGGGTTTAAACAGACGCACGATTTTTCTAGGGTATGGATGGGAGCAGATGCTGCATATTTGGTTTTCTTTTGCCTACAGACATCAATGAATGTGAGGAATTTGGGATTTGTTCCCAGAACTGCAGAAATACCAAAGGAAGTTATGAGTGTCTCTGTGCTGATGGCTTCCGGTCTGTGAGTGAGGACTTTGGAAAAAGATGTGCAGCTGAAGGTATGATGGGATCATGTTGGGTTTAGTCAACCTTCAGAGATATGCCTGGAAACAAGCTTTAGACTCTCTGAGTCTTATTTTTAACCCACCAGCACTTCCTCAGTCTCTTCTCTTTCATCCCCTGCCAGTTTAAAACAATGGCAGTGTCTCCTAACAAATCCGTAAAAATTAAAACTAGAGTCAGATGTTACTTACTATTCAGGATTTAGCCTCTCGTCCACCTTGATGAAAGCTTCAAACAGTGGACAAGGTGTCACTTTCCAGAAGGTTCAAACAACAAAATCTTCCCTGTGGGCTAGTTATTAGCAGAGGAAATTTCCACGGCCCTCTAGCTTTCACTGCACTGAGATCAAGGTTTGAGCCCTGTAGTCCACGATGGCGCACAAGAAACAGTCACATTGAAACAGATCACATCAAGGACACTCTGTGGATAGACCCCTTTTTATTTTTTATGGTCTGCTGATCACAGACAGAAAGGAGTCTGGTGCATTCTTAACTTCAATCATTAGTTTTACATTTTAGGTCAATGACAGTATCTGATAATCAGGCCTGATAAAAAGCAGTAACAAGCACTAAATAGAAATGGCAAAAGAGAAGGACCATAAGTCATAAACGTAATTAACTTATCCTAGTTAAGGGGTATAGGCCTTTAACAGGTAAATGAACAAAATAGTTCTGTCAATTCTTCATACAAATTTGGCTTATAAAGCATCCATTTGACCAGCATACTTAATTATTTTACCTTCCAAACATTGTTGACACTGAGTGAAACTGGGGTAAGAGAATTTGAACAGTTGGTGTGGTAATTAAGCAGCAAATTTAAAAATGTTTACATCTTTTAATTAAGGAGTTGACTAAAATTAATTAGAATGGTCATATGAAAAACAATGTTAAAATAGAGGAAATAGATAAAATGAACTTATAAAAGTTACTTAAATTCAATTAGATTGACATTATGCAAGTAAATTAAATTCAGAAAATTCCAGACAATACATCTTGGGATGACTCAGCACTTGAAATAGCTGCTTTAGGTTAAATTTTTTTTTTTCAAATCAAGAATAAGCTGGGCGTCTTTGCCAATAACTAGAAGATAAATTGGGTCCTGGAGCTGATTACTTGCTAAAAAGATTCATAAAATCTGCCAGTCAAGATTGAGGAATGACACATTCCTGGTCATTCCTCAAACAGACTGTTAATAAGGCTACAAATGTTGTATTTCTTCTGTAAGACTGAATGTCTACATTCTTGTCTGTTTTGATGTCAGTGAATAAAGAAAAAAATTCAGTAAAAATGAAGAGGCTATGTTGGGGTTTCAGTCTTGCTTTGCTCTAAACGACCACTGAGGCCAAAGAATAAAGAACTGACAACATCCCTAAGAGAGACGTTAGCTTCCTTCTTGAAATGGAGATGATGATGCTAAGTCATGGGCTTTGCAACCCAGTTGGATAATCAGCTTTCTTGGTTTAACAGACACAGATTCCTAGAAACCCTCATGTTTTTTTGAAAAGGGGGTGGGTACCTGCTGTGCATTTTATATTCATCTTTATATATAGGAAACATTCAGATAGAATTCAAACAGATAAAGTTGCCCTTCTTTTGTTTACAGGTGACTCTCCTTTGTTGCTGCTGCCTGACAATGTTCGAATTCGAAAATACAACCTCACATCTGAGAGGTTCTCAGAATACCTTCAAGATGAGGAACATATCCAGGCTGTTGATTATGACTGGGATCCTGAGGGCATTGACCTCAGTGAGTATGGACTGTGGCATCTTTGATTGACATTAAGAGACTTTACTGAATTCTAATGTATTGAATTTTGAAGAGTTTAATTTTTAATGCATGAATTTTGTTGCATGAGTGGAAGAGGAACTTCCTTCTACCCAGAATACTCCTGACACATTGGCATGCCCTTGAGTCCCAGCCAGTCTTTCCTGACTTCTCTCTAAACCTTCTCCCATCAATGGGGCTCATCCTTGCTGGACCACCTCACACCTCCTTGTCTCTGCCTATGTAGATCCTGTTCTTCTCTACCCTTGTACAATTGGAAAATGTCTTCTTAAACCTCAAAGACCCAGTTCAAATGTCACCTCCTCTGAGACATCTTGTATAATTCCTCCTGGTAGAGTTCCACAGTAGTTGACCCCTGAGCCTGTAGCATTTTATACTTGCTTTCACTAAAGCACATGAGACATTGAGTTATAGCTTGTTGCCCACATCTTTTCCCCCCTGTCTGCTAACCATGCGCTTTTGGGAGACAGAAATAGAATCTAATCCATCTCTACATGTCTAATACCTGACCCAACATCTAGTACAGTATACATATACTGTAGGTGATCAAAAAATTCAGTTGAATGAAGGAAAAAATGAATAATGCTTGTTGAGTCTTTGATGGCTGTATGTGGTATGGGCACCCAGGAGATTGTAGTGGGGTAGAGTCAGAAAACTTGTCTTCTTTCCCTATGAACATGTCTTCTATACCTGTCTCCCTCCTCTTTTTTTTTTTTTTATGAGCTTAAATAATTATGAGGATTCTCGGAATCTCTATTTTTTTTTTATCTATAATCTTCTGTCAGCCTACCTCTGAAAGTTGTTTTTAGGATTGAATGAAATAAGAGATGTGAAAGGCTTTGCAAACTATTAATAACTATGCCAGTATAGGATTTATTATTGTACTTTCACACTTAAGCATGCAGTACATTAAACTTGTCAAGAATGATGCTTACTTAGGTAGGAAAGCAGCAAATTCCCAGTATATGCCTTCAAAGTCACAGTCTCTTAAAATGCTCGAGTTCTCATTTCTTCAGTCACGCTTCTCATCAACACGGCTTCTTTATTACCACTGATCTCAAGTATAATTTTAAATTCTTAATAGCTTTGCTCTGTCTTGGTTTAGCTATACATTCTGTTTCAGAAATAAGCTCTTGGCTGAAATATATTTGACTGAGTTACTTTTTAATAGCTATGACTAAGTAAATCTCATTATTAGTTGAAGCATTTATCCCTAAGAGCTCAGGTGTGATAAATGTTAAGGTCTGGACCATATCAATACTATTGAATAATCATATTATAAGAACAATGAAGAGGTAGAGATGTTGATAAATGAGCAGCACTTCACTCGATTAGACCCTGGTTCCTCCCTTCCCTGATATTCTTGACGTGACACTGACCTGAGTGTCTTCCCTTGCAGGTGTTGTGTATTACACTGTGCGAGGGCAGGGCTCTGGGTTTGGTGCTATCAAACGTGCCTACATCCCCAACTTTGAATCCGGCAACAATAATCTTGTACGGGAAGTTGACCTGAAACTGAAATATGTATTCCAGCCGGATGGATTAGCTGTGGACTGGGTTGGAAGGTAAATTTGCTGCACATTCCCCTCTTGCCTATTCTGTCTTCCTGGTTGGAGTTCTCAAACTGCTCACTGTGGCACATGAGTTAAGCTGGGCCCACATGTGGGTGACTCAGCCGTGGGTACAGCTGGGCACGTCCTGGGCTGACTCTAGCCCTAGCAGCTATCTCTGCTTACCTAGTGTATCCAGGAGACATTGTCATGTCTTACTCTATGCATGCCAAGAAAAAGTTTGGGAAAGCACCCAGGTTAAGTAAGGTTCCTGGTTGTATCTAGGACAGCATTCTTGTCAACAGAGTTCTGGATTCTAAAATTAACTTTCACTGTGCCAGCACTGTTCATTTTTGTGAAGAAATGGGACAGCCTCATAGTTCTCCCAGCAAAACAGTCGAGATGAAACATTTTTCTCTATGATAATCATTTTATCATAGAGGGAAGGGTCGATCCACCTCTTGTGGTTTTAGCAGGCTATTTAGAAGGAATAAATTGAAATTTGACTTTCTTCTTTAGTCTTTGGGATTCAGTTAACAGAGGTACCACCTGGCCAGGTATGGTGGCTCACACCTGTAATCCTAGCACTCTGGGAGTCTAAGGCGGGTCGATTGCCTGAGCTCACAGATTCAAGAACAGCCTGAATCAGAGTGAAATCTCTTCTCTAAAAAAGTAACCAGGCATCGTGGTCGGTGCCTGTAGTCCCAGCTAGTTGGGGGCCTGAGGCAAGAGAATCGCTTAAGCCCAAGAGTTTTAGATTGTTATGAGCAGTGACGCCAATGGCACTCTACCTAGGGCAACAAAGTGAGACTCTGTCTCAAAAAAATCCCCCCAAAAAACAAAGGTACCAGCTCTGTTCTGTTCTTCTAGACTTCTTAGTACCCACACATTTTGGATGATCCTTAAGAACCTTATGTAGGGTCATCATCAGGTAGGTGCAAGAGAGTCAGACTGATGAGGAAAAGTTGTTGAGCTCATTCTTCAAGGAAGAGCTTTGCACAGAAGTGGCATTGTTGGGAAAGTGATTCTCTCAAAGGAACTAAATCTGGAAACATATTTGAGAGGGAAGGCAGAGCTGTCCTCCTGGGGAATGGAGAATTATTTGCAATGTGAACTCATTGTCACCATTTAACAAACTTGTCTGGTATTCCCTGAAGACCTGAGTGTCTCTGAAGAAGTTAATTGGGTCCCCCTGCACCTGTGGGGTAGCAGGAGATGCATTTCAGCATCTTCTGTCAGAAAACTGGACCCCAGAGAACTGTTAGTGGAGTCAGGACCTTGAAACTCCAGATATTAACAGCTTCCGTTTGACAACCAACCAAGCCATGGCAGGCCCGTCTGGTTGGTTGAAGGTTTACCTCTTTCTCAGACTTTTTAAATGAGAGGATTAAGAAACTGATGGAACTTTTTCTGCTTCAAAGAGACTGAGACCCACAATCTTAGAAGTGGAACTAAGGGCAAGATGGCCTTGCCGAGTTTGTTATTTTGAAAAGCTGATGCCAGATTCCTATTGATCCAGTGAGGCTCTCTGCTGAGGAGGAAATAGACTCAGGGCAGTCAGAACTAAAGGATCAGCTCATAGTGCCTAGAAGCACATGTCTCCTAATTGTGCTGATGTGAGCCAGTCTGAGTACTGAGTCTGAATCAGATCCTGGCCCGTTCAGCTGCTGACTGGGCAGAGGTCCATCTGTCCCAGACTCATTGGAGGTAACCTGACAAAGATGTCCCTTTGGCCATAGAGACAGGGGCATAACACGGAGGGGCCTGTGCCATGAAGGCAGCTGTCTGAGTAGCTATCTCACTAACCACAGTTCGGGAACATGATGCTCTCATCTTCAGACCTCTTCCCCAGAAATGACTAGTCTAGTCTTTTCCCTTGTTTAACTTTGTTCCTCTGCATTCAGGCATATTTACTGGTCAGATGTCAAGAATCAACGAATCGAAGTGGCTAAACTTGATGGACGGTACAGAAAGTGGCTGGTTACCTCCTCTCTGGATCAACCAGCTGCCATTGCTGTGAATCCCAAACTGGGGTAAGTATTTGAAGGAGTCTTTTATTTTTCTTTTTGAGACAGAGTCTCACTCTGTTGTCCATGGAGTGGGCAGTGCCATGGCGGCAACCTAGCTCACAGCAGCCTCAAACTCCTGGGTTCAAGTGATCCTCCTGCCTCAGCCTCCTGAGTAGCTAGGAGTCTTTAATGTTTTAGATAATTTCCATTGGATTCTCATAAAATTTCATGTCTTTAATGACTTTTTCTGTATCTGTACAGAAGCTGTTCTTCAACTTTTTGGGGGGGGGAGTAATAGCATCTATGACTATTACAAGAATTACGACATGGCCCTTGAAATCCTAGATCCTTTAGAACTAACCATTTCTGATGGAGAAGTTACTTTGCAAACATATCTGAAAACCTTTCTGGTTACATGGATTCCTTGTCTGTTTTAAGTGAAAATTTCATTGGAATTGTTTTTCCTTTCATTGGAAAGGAAACTAGTTAGATAGGGATTTGATCATATTTCCAAACATTTATATCCCAAATTTCCAATATTTATAATAATTTGAATAAATATATCCATTTGTAGAAATGTTTCAATTTGCATTTTATCCATCAGTTACCTCAGTATAAATGAGAACTAGCTTTATCATTTTTCTCTACATTTTAAGACATTTATTTGGGTAATCACTAAGTTGAAATGACTAGATACTTATATATCAATTTAGCCTCAGAATAGTGATTTTTTATTTTTAATGTTGGATAGCCCCAAATAATTTACCTATTTGGGCAGGAGCAGTATGGCCCTTTGTAGATATGCCAGTATTTGTATACAGACCACTATGAGCTATCATTACTGTGATTCTATTGTATTTCACATGTTAAATCATACTCTTCAGAAACTCAGCAGTGACATTTGAAAAATACTGGCCTGATAAGATTGACCTGTGATGTGGACTTGTCCTAAACCTATATCTTAGGAGCAAAGAGATGCGAAGTGTTTTATGGTGTGAATGATGTGACTGTTTCCTGTGTGCTGTTAATTTTTTCCTCTGTAATTAATGTTTATGTCCATCTTCATATTATGATCACGTTCTAATATCCCTCGACTGCTTTTTCATAGAAGATCTTTAATTCTTTGTAATTCCTTTTTCTCTGGAATGGTTCTGTCCAATCCCAAGAAAGAGAGAAAATAAAGAAGGAGATAGGAAGGGTTTAACTGCCTAAGGCCTTAAGACCTGCCTTATAAAATCTCCTCATTCCATGATCCATTTGAGAGGCTAGTTATCCCTCAGTCTTAGAAAACATTTGTGGGCTCAGCACCCATAGCACAGTGGTTACGGCGCCACATACACCAAGGATGGCAGGTTCAAACCCAGCCCAAACCAGGTAAAACTGAACATTGTGGTGGGCGCCTGTAGTCACAGTTACTTGGGAAGCTGAGGCAAGAAAATCGCTTAAGCCCAAGAGTTTGAGGTTGCTGTGAGTTGTGACACCCCTATGTGTCACCCTATGATATAGGGTGAGATTCTGTGAGATTCTGTCTAAAAAAAAAAAAGAAAATGTGATATGTGAAACTTCTCATAGTTTCTATACTATCAGGTTTGCTACTGAGTCTGAAGGGTGATGAAGATGATGACTATAATAATATTGATGACAACAATAAAAAGAGCCACATTTTTTACATTCTTACTATGTTCCAGCTACAATGCTAAGTGTCCTACATATACACATATAAAATCATATGAATCATACAAAAGCCTCTTAATTAGTTATAACTTTCTCCTATTCACATAGGTGGATAAAATAATACCATTTTTTTTTAAAATTCAGCAATAAGTTAGAAAAGGAGGATTGTCATGAGGGAAACTACTGAATAAACACTGTGACAGTTCTCCTACCTTGCAGGGGTTCTGGAGAAACTAGATGTAGAAAGTAGCATTTGAACTGAACACGAACGACTGGGATCCGCTGGTAGTATAGTAGATGCTAGAGAAGGACCTGGAAGGATGTGTTGGATCTGGAGGTCGACAAAGGGGCCGAGCAGGCTGTTCATAAGCTCAGTAAATACCAGGAACAAAGTCATGACAGGAAAAATAATATTCCGAGTACTTTCTTTTGAGTTTTGGGTATTTGTTACCTTTTTTTAAAAAAAGCTTTATTAAAATATAATTTATATACACTTAAAGTGTACAATTCAATGGCTCTTAGCACATTCAGAGTTGTGTATGCATCTCCATGAACAACTTTACAACATTTTCATTGCCCTAGAAAGAACCCTGCACCCCTTAGCCATTACCCTCCCCAGCCCCCATCTCTCCCTTCTCCAGCACTAAGTAACCACTGACCGACTCTGTGTCTATAGATATGCTTATTCTGAACATTTCCTAGAAATGCATCATGCTGTATGTGGTCCTCTGTGGCTGGCTGGCTTCTTTCATGTGGTTTTTTTTTTTTTTTTTTTTTGAGACAAAGTCTTGCTCTGTCACCTGGACTAGACTACAGTGGCATCATCACAGCTCACCGCAACCTGAAACTCCTGGGGTCAAGTGATCTGTCTGCCTAAGCTTCCCAAGTTGCTGTGACTATAAGTGCATGCCAACATATCCAGCTAATTTTTAAACGTTATTTGTAGAAATGGGAATCTCACTGTTGCCCAGCTGATCTTGAACTCCTGGCTTAAAGTGATCCTCTCACATCCCAAAGTATTAGGATTACAAATGTGAGCTATCATGCCTGGCCATGTCTACCATTTTTAACTATTTATTTATTATTTGCCAGTTGTTGAGACTTTATAGGCCTCTGGCCACCATTTTTCCTAAGCCTAGTTTATGTAAATGCCACAGGTTTTTCCATGGAATTTAAGGATTGGTCTATACCTGGTGATTGGTTTAGATGAGAGGCTGACCAAATATGCCCCCTAGACATGTTTGGCTTGGACTACAAAGAGATTGGAGTTTTTTCTTTATTGTTGCTAGTTTTTGTTTTTGATTTTTGCCTCTCACATTTCTCGAGAAATGAGCAGGTTTTGTAATGTATGTTATAAAGGCTCCAAATGTTCATCCTTTAGCCAGTTTCTGTTAAGGAAGTACAATTTTCAGGAAGAGTAGACCACATATGCTTCCCCTTTTTGCTCCCCCCCTTCTGTAAAGTATAAAAGGAGAGCCACTTGGTACCCAGGTCTCTGTGAAACATATTTACTTACTCCATTGGTAATGCTCCACGCTCTCCTGTGGGGGGGATGGTCTCTGCAATGGGATGCTGCAGTGTAGAAACCTTCTGTTACAGGCTTATGTACTGGACCGACTGGGGAAAAGAGCCTAAAATCGAGTCTGCCTGGATGAATGGGGAGCATCGCACTGTCCTGGTTTCCAATTACATTGGTTGGCCGACTGGCCTTACTATTGATTATCTGAATGATGACCGGATCTATTGGAGTGATTTCAAGGAGGACATCATTGAAACCATGAAACACGATGGAACTGTTAGGAGAGTTGTTTCGCATGGAGGTTAGAAATGAGTTAGAATTTAATAATTCTATAAGTAATTAAATAATATTACATAATATATTTAAATAATTAAATAATTGCATAATATATTTCTAGTCTCTTTGCCCATTTTCTCAAGAAAAAGACCCCTGATCTTTTTTTAGATACCCACCTCCCTTCCCAACTCTTAGCTGCTGAATTAAATGCATATGAATGCATTAGCAATAATGAAATCCTTTCTGTCCTTTTTACTTAATTTAAAACATGCTTCTCCGCAGCAGCTATTGAGGTAACTGAGATTTCTGTGAGATCACCCATATATGTACAGGTGGCATTCAGTGTATCAGTGTTAATCATGTCTGTTCACTCTGGACACATTCATTTTCACTGTGCTAAATTGCTCCTTACGCACAACTGGAAACATCTAGAACGAAAGGAACATTTCATTTTCTTATCCAGATTCTGCCAAACTATAATGATTGAGCAGTATCCTGTTTTTCCTATCTGACCAATAGTATGTTAAAGGGAAAGGATCAAATTTGGGGCATACAATTTGTTTTCCAAAATGCAGTAAAATTAGCAACATGAAAGTGAGGTAGGGCCCTGATGTTGGTGTCAGACAGTGTGCATTAATCTGGTTTAATTTCTGTCCTCTTGATCTATCTCCCACTGCAACAGACTTTCACAGTCCCACGTGCAGAAGTCTTTCTGAATGTTCCTGGAGTTTCAAGGCATTGTATTATTCAAGCAGAATAGTATCAGAGACAGAAGTGGTGCTCGGGTGTTTTCTTTCCAATAACCTTGTTTTGTTTTTTTCCCCTGTGGGTAAGCAGCAAAGAAGCCTTACAGTCTGGACATCTTTGAAAACCATTTATACTGGATATCTAAAGAGAAGGGAGAAGTATATAAACAGGACAAATTTGGGCAAAGAGAAAAAGAGAAAATTCTGGTCTTGAACCCTTGGCTTACTCAAGCTCGAGTCTTTCATCAACTCAGATATAATCACTCAGGTAATCACCAACTTTGAAATAAGATGTTCTTCATTATCTGAAGAGTTATTTCAAAATAATGGCTATATATTGTTGGAGAACATAGCGGACAATAATAAGCTAATATCTTGGTGCATGAAGTGGAGGTGTGTATGTATGTGTGCAGGGATGTTTTAACCATTTTGAGCAAAGAAAGATAAAAATTAAAGGTTGAATGAAATTATGCAAAACACCATCAGATATGAAGAAAGATATTTCAGTCCTCATTGTTTGGAGTTATGGATATGTACTTTCCCCGAAAATAAGACAGTCTTATATTTATTTTTTCTCAAGAAGACATACTAGGGCTTATTTTCAGGGGATGTCTTATTTTTATTAAGTATAATACAACAATCTACATTTATTCAAATACAGTTAAGTCATCTTCTTCTGGAACCTGATAGGGGGAGCTGACCTTGTGGGGCTGGCGCTAGTGATGCATGAACTCCTTTCCCCTAGCCCTTGCACGTGCACAATAGGATGCTTGTGACCATGGTTACCACATGTGCAACTGTGCACATGCAAATGGCTCGGAGAAAGGAGCTGTGGCAGATAAAAGGTATTCCAGTCTTCCTTACTGCTTTGCGCCAAAATGCATGGCGTGGCTATGCAGTGTATCTGCCCATCACTAGGTCTTATTATCAGGGTAGGGCTTATATTTAACAAATGCATAGAAATCCTGCTAGGGCTTATTTTTTTGGTAGGTCTTATTTTCAGGGAAACATGGTAGAATCCAGTAAGCATCAGATCCTTGCTAAGCGTGAGCTGGGTGAACAGTAACAAAATGGGTCTCATGGACAACAGAATTCTTAGAATTGCAAGGCCAGGCTAGTCAGGTTATAATCTGAGCTATACGAGGCTTGGTTTAAAATGGTCAGTCATTTGGTTGAAATTTCATCTTCATTAGGCCTTTATTTCTTTTATTTTACTATTTTATTTTATTTATATTTTGAGACAAGGTCTTGCTCTGTTGCCTGGGCTGCAGTGCAGTGCTATCATCATAGCTCATTGCACCTGGTGTCTTTTTTAGTTCACTTGCCTATGGATTAATCAGGCTCTTTTCCTGTTGATCTGCAAGACAGAGATATTTTTACTATTCTCAATAGTTTTCTTTTAGTCAATTTTCATCTATCACATTTTTTAAAAGTAAATGCATAGGTTAAGTATTTCCGTCTTTCTTATTCTATAAGTACAGAACTCATTTCTCTTTTTTTTTTTAATACCACTTCTATTAATATTTCTGTGTAGTAAGAAGTAGAAATTTTTTTTTTTTTTTTGAGACAGAGCCTCAAGCTATCCCCCTGGGTAGAGTGCCATGGCATCACAGCTCATAGCAACCTCCAACTCCTGGGCTCAAGCGAGTCTCCTGCCTCCGCCTCCCAAGTAGCTGGGACCACA
>CAUYQV010011149.1:0-11216 GCA_963574575.1 Galagoides demidoff | reverse complement strand
GGCTCCGTCTCAAAAAAAAAAAGAGACAGTTACTCCAGCTGAATAAAATAAAATAAAATAGAACAAAAGAAAATAGTTGAACTTCATGGTTAAAGAAATGGGCTTTGTGGTGCACGGCCTTAAAAAGAGTTCCCAACTTCTGTTAGGGAAGAGAGATACAACATGACGGAAAGATTACTTTTAAATGGAATTACCTTTTACTAAGAGGCTAAAATCAGAAAGTCAAGGAATTTGGTTAAAACTTTGACTTTGAAAACACTGGTACAAAAAGTACAGCACTCTCTCCAAAATGCCTCCCAAAGCCGTATCAGTCAAAAGGTTAGGCAGGCTTCCTGGCAAAACTCAACAAGGGAACATCACTTGACAGGAATCCAACAACAAGTCACATATAATAGTTTAAGAACATAAAAGGAATAAACATGAACTATGACTAAACATTGCAGACTTAGGCAGAAATGTTTAGTTTCATTGTAGTAAAAGATTTCCGGATGTTAATTCAACCCAACGTGTCTGCTGAAACTGATTAGAGAGGAAGGTAGTGGTAGCCGTAGTGGCAGAGTCCAGAATTCCACAGCACTGACTGTACGCTGCCCATTCCTTCTCGGTGAAACCCAACTGCTATTATCCATCTAATTTCTTTCCTATTACTTTTGACTCTTGATGACAAACACGCAAGGAATGGTGCCAAAATTCAGTTGGCACTTCATTAACTGAACTTGTTCCATGATGCCTAAGTTTTAAAGTATTTGATTTTGTTAGACTAAAAAAATAAAAGTCGTGACTAAAACTCATGGGAATTTTAGGAGAACATGAAGATTGGTAAACTGAGAGCTAAAAAAATCACTAAAAATATCACAGGGGTCTTATTTTCTGCCAATGTCACTAACTCAATGAATGTTAGGGAAGTTGTTGAATCTTTCTTAAAACTTTTTTCAGTGATTAAGCAAAAGTGATAACATTTACCTGCAAGTTTGCTGATGGAATAGCGAATAAATATGAGAACTAAAGATAGCTCCAAGTCTATTATACAGTTGCACATAACAAAAGGAATAAGCATGAGTAATTCAATATAGCAATCTAAAGACACTGTATACATTATTAAACTCTTTATGTCTTTAAATTTTTTCACTGAATCAATGATCTATATACATGTCAAACCAAACACACAGCTATGGACCAAAAAACCACCAAAATTCACCACACACAATCCAATAACCAACTCTATGCCTAGTTTTTATTCCTCTCGCTACTCAACCCTGTAATTACTAGGTCCAAGACTTGACTGAACAACAAATAGAAGAAGATCACAAATTGTCCACAAAGCACTTTAAGACCATTTCTTTATTTAGCTTTTTATTTCATAAGATTTTCAATGCATACAAAAGTAGACAGAGGTAGAGTACTGTGGTTCGTGTCTATAACCCTAGCACTCTGGAAGGCTGAAGTGGGAGGACCACTTGAGCTCAGGAACTTGAGAATAACTTGAGGAAGAGCAAGACCCCATCTCTACTAAAAATAGAAAAATTAGCTGGGCATGGTGATGAGTGCCTGTAGTCCCAGCTACTCAGGAGGTTGAAGCAGGAAGATTGCTTGAACCCAGGAATGAGAGGTTGCTATGAGCTAGGCTGATGCCAAGGCACTCTAGCCTGGGCAAAAGAGAGCAATTCTGTCTCAATAATAAAAAAAAAAAAAAAAAAAAAGGTAGACAGAATTGATACTAAACTATACCTGAGACCTTACTTCAACAATTATCAACTCATGCTTTACCTTAGGTGATCCACATCCCCATCTACTTCTCCCTTAGCATTACTTCAAAGCGAATCTTAGACATTATATCATTTTATCCACAAATGCTTTCTCATAAATCTCTATATAATAATTACTCTTTTTTAAAGAAGCAAAAAAATCATTATATCAACTAAAATAAGTAACAATAATTCTATAGTAATAAAACATTTGATTCTCTCTCTCTCTTTCTTTAAAAGTTAGTGCCAACTCTTTTGGAAAAAGTACTAGAGCGTGTTTAGCCATCTTCTTTTCCATGGCTTGAGCACTCATACGAAAATCATCAAGGATAGAACATGACTTGGATCACAGAAGAAAGCTCATTATGAATATGTATTTTAAATGATATCATTCTTAGTTAAGGCTCATAACTATTATTTTCTTCTGGGAGAAAAACTCACATAAAGCACGTCCTTTATAAAACAAGAGAGAGCCTTCAAGCCAAAGAGCAATGGGCTTTGAGAATGCAGAGCTTCGCGCAGGCTGTCTATTCCCAGGGGAAAGTGGAGGACACCAGGGAGACTTGCAGCTAAGAAGGAAGGGCTATTCAATGGCACATCCTCTTCCCACAGCTCACTCATCACTGCCAGCTTTCTTCTGCAGATTTTATATCCCTCTCCAACTGCATATCAAGCTTTCCAAAGTGAATTTCAAACTGTTAGAATTTAGAATCAATTTTAAGTACATCAGTTTAGTTTCAATGTAGATTATTTTAACATTTCAGATTATTATGGGGGTACATACGATTTGGTTAAATAGTTTGCTTTTGTAAGGTTGAAGTCCAAGTCGTAGTTGTGTCCTTTACCCAGGAATTGTTTGATGCACCCGTGCAATGTACCCATTAGGTGGGAATTCATCCATCCCCTACTCTCCTCCCGCCAACTTGAAGTTCAATGCCTTATTCTCCCATATCAGTATTAAGGTGCTGATCTACTAGCTCCAGTTTAGTACAGAAGACATGGGATGTTTGTTTTTCCATTCTTGTGATACTTCATTCAGGAGCATGGTCTCCAGTTCTACCCAGGTTATTTTTAAAAATGTGAGATCTCCATCTTTTTCTGACCGAGTAATATTCCACAGTATACATAAGCCACAATTTATTAATCCATTATGTATTGAAGGGCACTTGGGTTGTCTCTGCAACTTTGTTATTGTGAATTGTGCTGCTATAAACATTTGAGCTCAGGGGTTTTTTTTTTGTTGTTGTTGTTATTGTTGGAGATTCATTGAGGATACAAAGAATCAGGTTACACTGATTGTATTTGTTAGGTAAAGTCCCTCTTATAATTGTGTCCCATCCGCAAGAGATGTGTCACACACCATTACCTCCCCACCCTCTCCCTCCTTCCCTCTCTCTGCTCCCCCATTCCCTCACCCCATGTAGGTCATCCATTGACCTACGTCAATCATCATATCATAATTGAATACATTAGATTCTTGCTTCTCCATTCTTGTGATGCTTTACTAAGAAGAAAGTGTTCCAACTCCATTGAGGTTAATACAAAAGATGTAAAGTCTCCATCTTTTTCATGCCTGAATAGTATTCTATGGTATACTTGTTAATCCAATCCTGGATTGGTAGGCATTTAGGTTGTTCCCACAATTTGGCAATTGTAAATTTAACTGTGATAAACAGGCTATGGCAATGTCCTTATGATAAAATGATTTTTTTTTCTTCTGAGTAGATGCCCAGTAATGGGACTGCAGGATCAAAAGGGAGGTCTAATTTAGTTCTTTGAGGATTCTCCATGCTTTCTTCCAAAAAGGTTGTATTAGTTTGCAGTCCCACCAGCAGTGTAAAAGTGCTCCTTTCTCTCCACATCCACACCAGCATCTGCAGCTTTGAGATTTTGTGATGTGGGCCATTCTCACTGGAGTTAGAGCTCAAGCATCTTTATGATGAAATGTCTTTGTTTCTTGTGAATAAATAGTTCTCTAAGGAATCTCCGTACTACTTTCCACAGGGGTTGTACTAGATTGCATTCCCCCCAATAGTGGATGAGTGTTCCTTTCTCTCCACATCCACACCACCATCTGTTGCTTTGGGACCTTGTGATGTAGGCCTGGAAATAAGATTTTTTAAATCCCAGCTCTAAGATCCTTCTTGGGTCTTGTCTTGCCTCCCGTGTAAGTAGATACATAAAAATACATTTTAAAGATATTAACTGCTAATCATAAAAGCATATTATCAAAACATTTTTATAATCGTGAACATCTTGTCACAATCCTTTTTATTGCCTCAAATTTTAGATTATACACTGAAAAATTCTATACAGGAGGAACAAGAAAGGTCTACTACCCTTGGAAATAGCCTACTGTCCTGTCCTGCCCAACATATAGAAACTTTCCTGTCTACTTTATATGGTGGGGAGTTTCATACTGATGTTAAAAAAAAAAAAAAACGTGAGAGGTTTATCTATATAGCCACAAGAGAAGGAAATATTCTCTAGTTATTCATTTTTCTTTTTTTTTTCTTCTAGTTCTAGAAAAGTTTACTTGTACCCTTTAGTTATTCATTTTTCAAGCTGCTGATTACTTCTTAAAATTTGGAGATGACTTAAAATAAATTACACATTAATAATAAAACCATTAACGTAAGAACAAAATACATAATTGAGAAGGAGATAGATGTACTAGAATGTAAGATGTAAAAACTGCAATTAAAGATAACATGTAGGTCTATGTTTCCCTAAAACCAGGAAAAAGAGATTTCTTTCTCTTATAAACACTTACAAACATTAAGAGGTCTTTGGAATAGCTCCAAGTATTTCTTTTAGCTTTTGAAGAATTAGAAAAATTTGTGTCACAGTTGCTGAATTTATGTTTTGTCTATTCTAAAGCTGTATTCTAAGATAATCAAAGCTTATTTCTTTTCTTCAAGAATACCAGTAAGTTCTTGGTTTTCTTAATATCCCTATACATCTGACCTTATTATTATAATAGAATAGTTAAGTCTTACAGCTTGCATTCAAAGTTTTCCCAACTGTTCTTGGGTCACGTTGTCATTTACTGTAATGGCTAAGTAATTATAGAGATTTGAATGTTCCTACTCCTGTGGATTTAAGACTGCTTAGGTTCCCTGGGAGATGCTTCAGAACAGTCTTCAAGGGTATTCAAACCAAACAAATCAACAAAAAATGACAACTAAACAAATAATGGTAATTGATTCGTTTCATTCCCTTTCTTAGCTATAGTAGTCCAGGTCATTTTCATTTTCAGATAATAAGACTAAAAGACATTTCATGATTTTTTAATCTATCCAGAAACATTTTTTAAATGTAAATATATGACAGTCAACCAAAATATAGTCAGTAGATGGAAGTATCCTCACAGGTTCATGAATTCTGTGCTGATTATTTTCTCCTGTGCTGGTCTAAAAACCTTAGGACTTTAATAACATGTAGATTAAATTTTGGTAGGTTGCATGAAAAAAAGCTAATTATGCTCACTAAAATAAATGAATAAATAAAAAAACATAGGAGATGTGAGGGAGGCAAATTGGATATTTTGTTAAGGACATGGAACTCTCCCCGTAATAAAATTCAATGGGGTCAGATGGGATTGGCTTTCCACACTTCAGAGACAGAAACAGCACTCTCCCTTCTCTTCTCTTTCCTTCTCTTCCCTTCTTTCTTGGCTCTTCCATTTCCTGTTTCTACTTCTTTCTGGCACCTGTTCCATTCTATTCTTTACAACATGGCTTCCCCTAGTAAAACTTAAATGTTTCTCCTTCATGATTTGAGCTCATAGGTAGGCGTGACAAACTACAATCAGCTCCTGACCATTGGCCGGATTATAAAAGTATAATAACTTTTACATGTATCCCTTAAGAAGTAAACATTTGGGAGGTACCAATAATGGGGGGGCCATTATGTACTAAAGGCAAAAGATTTAGAAATTATTGAGATGGTTCCTGATGGAGAAGAAAATGAGCCGATGATTAGAAATTCAAGTGATACGAGTTTATGGCAGTTTTAATGAGTATGGGATCCCTGAATGGCCACCTTTAATAGGCTGGAGGGAATCAAAGAACATTTTCTATTCCTCTCCTGTGACCTACTGTACCTGGGTCACACATCTGGAAATAGCTCATGTATTTGTTTACTTACCTATACTCATTGACTAAAGCTCCTTCGGAGTAGAGTACGTGATTACCCATCTTTATTTGCAGTGACAAAAATCATTGATGAATAAATAATAGATGAAATGAAGTTCAAACTGAGATATCAAACACAAGCAGGAAATAGGTTTACAAAAAGGAGGAAGTGGCATCTGGCAATTGTAGGTAACCAGACTTCAGAGATGTGACAAGCTATAGTATATTCAAACAGTTTCAAGCAGTTCAGAGAGGGATTTAAAGGCTTATGGGGAATGAAGCAAAATAGGGCTGGAATATTGACAGGCATTGGTCCATGGAGGGCTTTGCAAGCCTCCCTAAGAAGGAGGCTTTGACTTTATACCAAAGGCAAGGGAGAGCTGTTAAAGAACTTTAATCAACACTGACTTGATCAGAAGAACAACTTCTAAAGCGCATTCTGTAGCCACATACTGATGGAATGCATCAACACAAGCCCAGGGTCAAGAAGATGCTCTCAGGGGTTCTTGCAGAACAGAGGTGAAAATGAACCAGTCAAGTCACTTCTGGCCCAGACCACAGCCCTATCCTTGGGTGCAACTTAATACAGCTCCAGTGGTGATTAGCCTCTCTGAGTAACATGTTTCCCTTGCTGTTAGGAATCCTATTTCTTAAGAATGAGTAACTGCATTAGAACAATGCAATTTCATTTTTTCACATGCTTCCTAATCTACCCTTACAAGAAGACTTTACTCAATTAAATTCACCTTTGTAATATAAGATTTCCCTAATAGTCTGCTTCTTTAAACAACCAGCCCAATTAGTCTCCACCCCTGAAAAGGTCTTGATGTTTCTATTCCCACTCTCCCGGGGGCACAAGAGCAAACACAAACACACCAGGAGAGCAATCCTAGAAATTCTTATACTAGATGGAGAGAGAGACTGTGAGGATGGTCATTGCTGCATAAAATCTGTCCTTTTCCCATCCAAACTTCCACTCCAGGGTGAAATGAGATCAGACTATATTTTACATTGTCTTCATTCTAATTTGTTAAACAAAATTTTTTAAACATTTTATCACAAGGTATCCTGGCACCAACACTCTATTCTGCCTGTAAGTACATTCACATTCACAAGTCCCATCTCTATTCAAGTAAGTCACCAGCTCTGACTATGTGTATTGAGGAAAGAGCCCCCAACATGGCATCACACTCAGGTCTTCCAGGCCTGTGCAACCTTGCTTGCTTGGCACTGTGGCCCCTCATCTTTCTCATTTGTAAAAAGGAAAAGGGAGATATACATGTATTAATTCTAAGTGATGGTCTTTGGCATTCCCTCTAACTCTGATTTTTTGATAACTGTCCCAACGAAACCTAAGAAACAAAATGGCACATGCCTAGATGTTGCATGTCAGCAAAAGCAGAATTCAAATTCATCCAACTATGCCCCCCTCCCCCACTGTGATTTACTTTAGGTTCAGAAAGTAACTCACCAGAAGACAAACCACATTAACAAAAAGGAAAGTTCTCCTAAAATCCAGTATGCCCATGTTTCCTTTTGGTACTGGGGCAGGATCACTTATTTTTTCCCTTCTCTTTGTCTTCTCCTACATTTGCTTTTCTCTGTATTTTCTACTCTTGAATAGATAATACATACGAATTGTATGAAGTCCAAAAGGATGTTCAAGAAAATGTAAGTCACCCTTCTTTTTCCTCCCTCCTTCACCCCAGCCACCCAGTTCTTTTCCCCTGAGGCAACCACTGTTCCTACTCAGAATTACATTTGCTGTTAGATATCATCAGAAGTATTTTTTATTAATGCAAAAAGAATTCCTAGTTGCATTAACATCGCCTCCATTTGAGCAGGTGATTATAGTAAACATATAAGGCATGTGGGCCTATCTGTTTGCTCTAGCTCCTACTTAACTATTTCCTTTGGCTTGAGTGCTTTGAGGTCAGCCTAAGGTCAGAGTCTAGCTGAGTCAATGTGCAATGGTGACACAGCAACACGTTTTAGCCAGATGGTAAACAAGGCAGTCAGGCAGGAAGAGTTAAGAATGGAAATTGCAAAATCATTCTTTACCCTAGCCACAGTGCTTTAGAACGAGAGGCACCTGCTTGAAATACATGAACTTTAATAAGGGCCATTAACTCAGAAAATTCTACCTCCCAAAAGAACCTAGAAGACCTAAGCATAAGTTTGTGGAAATTGCTTGGAACCTTCTAATGAGGGAGTTGGCTTTAAGGGAAGCTCAGTTAGTTTTTACTAGATTGCAAGGACTCTGTGGACCACAGTCTAATGTTAAACACAGCACAAAAAGAGACTGTTCCATCTTAGGGGAGACCAATCAAGAGCCAAAGTCCATCAAGGGCCAATCAACACCAGGGGAGGTGCAGGAATTCCATCAGAAAGGGCAATAAAACTGGCTAATATAACTTAGAGAGAGGCTGTCACATCCCTTAGCACCTACTCACTGACAGTGTTAATGATATCCCTTCAGGGAAAGAATTTTCTACCTAAGAAGAAACATGAAAACTGAACTTTAAAGCTGAAGCCAAAGATGATACAATATAAGGCAATGAAACAAGCCTTCAAAAGCTAGCATTGTTAATATTTTGGCATTTGCTTTTCTGAGGGGCTGAAACACATTATGAATAAAACAAGTCTAGATGATACGAGAAAATGCAACTGATCAAATACAAATTTCAGGTCATGTTTGTTTCCATTACATCCACAGAGCCAGTTTTGAAGGTTGTTTTTCAGTCTTTATTAGGGCAGTCTAAAAACATTAGACTTTTTATTGCAGTGGTTTACAACAAAATCTCTTTTAATGGATATTAGCATTGAATATTAAAGGGAAGATGATAAGGAAACATGAGATTCAATAATGAGATCTAAAAAATGTTTGCATAATTTAAACTTTATTGACTTTAAGTGTTGAATTGAAGACCATTTGATTTACTCCACTTACTAACAACCTAATCAGTACATTGCAAATCGTCATCATCAAGTTCTCTAAGGAGTTCTCTAGGTTCTTTAAGGAGCTCTCGTATAATTTTCCTATTCTCTTTTCTCTGATTGTGTTTTCCCCAGGGTCGTTCTCATGCATAAGAAATCATGTGGAAAGAATCTTCCTAGCTCTCCCTCCCAGGAGAATTATGTCCCCTTAACTTGGAGCAGAACAATCCCGAAATAAAACCCTGGAGTAGCCCTGACACATTAGACATTTAGAAGCTTTTAAGATGCACATATACTAGCCTGAGTGCTGAAGATCCTGAATAAATTCAGCTGAACAGAAAACTGCTAATTGATATAATTTTGTTGAACTTCCTAAAAATGAAGACATTGTTTCTAGAAAATTATTTAGAACCTTGCAATGTATTTTGTTATTAAATGATTTATTGGTTTACCTGATTAGACCCTATGCGTTAGTTTCATTGATGTATACAATCTTTAGTCCTGGAAAACTCAAATTTAAATACTGTCATAAATCAGTAGCTTAGAAACGTGCTTACCATATCCAAGAATAAGAAATGATTCACGACTCAGCGCCTGTGGCTCAAGCAGCTAAGGCGCCAGCCACGTATACCTAAGGTGGCGGGTTCGAATCCCTAGCCTGGGCCCGCCAAACAACAAGGATGGCTGCAACCAAAAAATGGCCGAGCATTGTGGCGGGCGCCTGTGGTCCCAGCTACTTGGGAGGCGGAGGCAGGAGACTTGCTTGAGCCCAGGAGCTGGAGGTTGCTATGAGCTGTGATGCCATGGCACTCTACCCAGGAGGATAGTTTGAGGCTCCGTCTCACAAAAAAAAAAAAAGGAAATGATTCACACAATAACCCAGACCCATATACATATATACATACTAAGTTATGTACATACGTATGTTTGAAACAAGACTTCACAAAATAGAACTCTTTCTCACCAGGTGAAATGTCTTCTTATATTTTCTCTTATATACATTTTTCAATTATCATTATTAACTATAGTTATGTTCTAGAAATTCAATGCAAACACTGAATTAGTGAATCCTAAACTATTGCTTATAGGGGGAATACAGGATTAGGTCCTATTGAGCCTCTGGCACAATATTTTCCTCAACTTATCAATATATAATCTGATTACTATTTCAAGACATCTAATTTAATATATATTGTTGATTGACTAGCATGAAACTCACAACTGACAGCACTCTGACCATGCTTATATAAAGAGCACCAAACACATCTATTTTCTCCATAAGGCATATCACAGCTTCTTGTGCTTAGGAATGTTAGGAATACTTTAGCATTATATTTGGTGGCCATTTAAAACAGTGAAAACCTCCCCCCAAATGCCAAAGCATCCTGTGAGGAGAGCACTTACTCACAGGAGGAGAGTCTAAATAAGAAGGTGCAGCATCACTTTGTTCAGCCTCAGCCAAGAACATGCAACTTGGGCAACTGGAATGTTTAGATGCTCTGTGCACGCCTGCAAATGACTACAAAAACAGCTCCACGTGGATTTGGGGGTTACCAATAAATTTTCATGAGTAGGCAAATTGGCAAATAACAAATCCACAAATAATGAGGACCAACTCTAAATATATGAATGTGCCCCTTTATCACACACACCCTGACTCATGTGATCCCATCAGGGACTAATGGGTTTAGATTGGCAGCTTGAAAACCCCTACTATAAATAATTTGGATGTCAAGCTTGAGACCACCATTTTCTCTACATATTTGAATAAATGAAAACCTCTCCTCACAGGATGCTTTGTGACCATTTACATACTGTTAAAATATATGAAAAAATACTACATATTGTTTAAGGATGCATGAAAAGTTAGCATAATATAAAATACTCAAGATTATATTTACCTTTGCCAAGAGAAAGGGGAATAAAAACTGAAAAGTTTTATTTCTTAAGATAAATTGAGATACATGAATGTCTACTATATTACTGTCTGCATCTATTTTTCAACTTGAAATGTTTTATTAAAATATTTTAAAGCACCTATTTGTATGTGAAAAATTATGCCACCTTTTTATCACAGAAAAGATAACAATAAGTTATCATAGGGATTTTAGTTTAATTTAGTATAGGTGTTAACTGATAAAAGTGAACTTATCAAGATATGTCACATCAGTCAAAAAAATCACATCAACTACTATCAGAACCTGTGGCATATACCTGCTATGATTTTTGTTTTTTTGGTTTTTTTTTTTTGGAGACGGAGCCTCAAGCTATCCCCCTGGGTAGAGTGCCATGGCATCACAGCTCATAGCAACCTCCAACTCCTGGGTTCAAGCGAGTCTCCTGCCTCCGCCTCCCAAGTAGCTGGGACCACAGGCGCCCGCCACAACGCCCGGCCATT
>CAUYQV010011148.1:0-11597 GCA_963574575.1 Galagoides demidoff | reverse complement strand
CTGATCAACACAGCCTTCATGTCATTTTCTCAGTTATAGTTTTAAAACATTCTGATTCTACTCTTAGAGAGTTTCACTTGTACCCCTGTAAGATAGACCTCAAAAATGGTCCCTCCAATCCTCCTCCCTCCACCCATTCCCCCCTCCCTTCTCCCTCCCCCCTCCCCACACAAAACACAGAGGCTAATAAGCCAATTTAAGCAAACAAGGACAGAGAGTGGAGCACGTTCTCTTAGTATAAATTCATCCTGTGACATATACCAAGGGAAGGACCAGCATGAGGAAGACGGGGAATGCATGAGGAAGGCTGAAGATGTGCCCCCCCTCAACTGATGCAGAGACCACACCACCCCGGAAAGGAGTGGTGGTCTAAAGCCAGAGAGGGTCAGAGAGGGTCAAAAGCATGCTTCCTTCTCAAGGGAAATACAGGAGCAATAAGGAATACTCCTGGCCTGCCTTAGAGTTAGGACTAACCAGATGCTTTAGAAAAACTTACTTAGACGATAAGAAAGTGATTGAAACGGAAGATCTCTAATGTTTCTTCTAGATCCAATGTTCAGTGGCATAGGTAGAATAAAGAAAAAAAAATAGAGAGTGACTCAGTCCAAAGAAGTGATAGTGAATACCAATAGGCTGACAGGGACTTATGAAGGAAATGGGTTCTGCTCCATACGTGGGGTGAGTTTAGGACCCTGTGGGTCCCTAGCACTGAATGTAATCTGAACCCTTGAATGTGTGCTGCACTAATATCAACACACATTTCCCAGATGCAAAGCAGTAGAGTGTGAAGACACGGTTCTTACTCAAGAACGGAAGAAGAGCTGGGTGGTGAGGTGGTGGCTCACACCCGTAATATCAATACCTCTGGAAGCTGGGGAATCTTGTGAGGTCAGGAGTTTGAGACTGACCTGGACAACATGATGAGATCCCTTCTATAATTTTTTTTTTAAGCAGATAGGCAGGGCATGGTGGCATGCACCCATAATCACAGTCACTTGGGAGGCTGAGGCAAAGGGATTGCTTGAGCCCAGGAGTTTGAAGCTGAAGAGCTATCACTGTTCTATGCACTCTACCCTGGGTAAAGAGACCTCATCTCTTAAAAAAAGAAAAGAAAAAAAAAACTTAAAGAACAAAGGGGAATGATGAGAAAAGTTTTCTAAAAATAAGAAACACCACTTGAAATATGCAAGTGTTGCGTGCACGTGCGTGTAGGCAGGTCAGGGGCACTCTTCACAATTAAGGCTGCATATTCCAGACTGTTTTGGGGAGGTGCATGCCTTGACACAGGCATACGGCTACCCACCACAGTAACTTGCCTGCATCTCACTGCCTCACACGTGACTCACTGGACACATACGCAAGTTGAATGTTTGTGATAATGATCGCAGAATAGAATCTGACACCATAGTTTTGCTCGGGTTGTAATATATACTGGGTTTTCTTTCTAAGAATAGACCTAACCTGCATTTTGAGATAATATTGCATTTTGCTACGTTCAGAGCTTTGACAAAAGTTGTTCATGGAAAATTATATTACTAAAGTTAACACCCACTCAGAATATTTCTATTAATATTCTACTGTACACTTGTCGGCCTCCACCTGCAGCTCCGGCCATCACGCTCAGCTGATGGACACAGGCAGTCACCCTGGTGGTCTGTATCATGCAATGTGAATTCTCATGCCTGACCACTGACATGCTAGAACACATGAAGTTTGATTATTAGAAATTTCCATTTATGTCTTTTTTTATAATGTATCACATGAATATAATAAAACACATTTTATAAATGATATGATATTTATGTATTTTAAGACTATGTATGTAGGACAGGATTATTTTCTGTGACTTGCTTATAGGCTGTAAAAAGGCTTTGCCAAAAATGCACGTAAATACAAGGTCCCTGCCTCCGGCAGCTTTGCTCTACCACAGTGGTTTCACGTGTTTTGAGTCTGCCATGCCTTTTCTATATTTGATGAAGGTGATAGATGGTGACTCTGGGTGGCAGACTGCTGGCTGTCTCTCAGGATCCGTTCTTCCCCTCATTCTCGTATAATAACAAATGTCTCCCTGGGGTGGAGTAGCAGTGGAGATGACATTTCCCTGATACTTTGGCTGTTATTTGTGTCACATGTTCAAGCCTCAACAAAGGAATATAAGGGCATGTGATAGGAATAAGGTGTGCATTAGCTCTGTAAACCTGCCCTCCATGACACCTTGGATAAAAGGTGGATGAGCCAGCTTCAGCAGCAGGTGAAATAGAAGGGGAAGAGCTATACAACCCCGGGGGTAAAAACGCCAAAACATCCTGGGTATATAGAGAAAAACTAGTATCATGTCTAGGTCAATCACCCTTCTGCTTTGACCTTGACTACTGTACCCTGAAAACAAGCTAGAAGACACATGCATAGGTACACACAAGCAGGGACCAGAGCACACAAAGTGCTCAAAACATTCCAGGAGCACCAGGGAGGGAACTCAGAATGTCTTACAGCAGTTGGGGAATGAAAAGTCTCTTAGGAAAACTAGCTTTAAAAACATGAGAGCAGCTATGGCTTAGGGGCAGTCACAAGGAACCTCATTTTGTCAGCCAGTATTAAAATCGACAGGTGAAACAGGAGAGCAGTCTGACATATGAAACAGATTAAATTATTGGCTCCTTCCCTAACAACCTGAATTCTTTCAGATCGCATCTCTGTTTTCAGGCCTGTAGCTAAAGTAAGTAATCATAATGAATGTCAAAGCTTATTTAATTGCATCGATGTAGATACCAGGGACGACGATCATTTAGACTCTAAAACTATCATACGAGTCTTTAAAATGAGAGAAACCATTGAAATTATCATCATCTGTATGCTCTACCATTAACAAAAGGTATATTTCTAAAGCAAACATATTACATTAAACACATGAGGAAGAAGACAAAGAGCCAAAATCATACTTTCCGATTAACCACTCTGAACAAATATATTTAAAAAACATGGGATGGATTTTAGCCAAATAACAGCGGCTGTAGGATCAACAACAGTTCTCAATGTTTTGCCAAAACATTACCTATTTTCCCTTTCATTCTATAGCTCATCTTAAAAAGCAAATAACAGTACCTAAAGAATAATCTGTTGTCCATAAACCAGAGATCAGAGGAGTATGTACCCCTAATTAGTTCCAGATAGTGTGGAAACGCAAGAAAATAAAGATGGCGCATTTTATGACGGTTTTGCCGTATTTTCTTGCAACTGCAGGCATGTTGAGCATTTTAATCTTTTTGACGGAGTTTTATGTTGCTGAGTGCTGTATAAGTGAATAGCTCGAGAATGTGAGTGTGTGAGCCCTGAGAGAAATGAGTAGGGAAGCGACGGCTCTGCGAGGGATCCCCACAGTCCCTCCCAGCCACAGAGCGATCTGATGACACCATATGCTCTCACCCACAGGACACAGGCGCTACTGCAAACAATCAAGTCGACCATTTAATTTTATTCCAGTGATAAAGGGAGGAATGGCTTTTAAAATTCCAAGCTGTTTAAAAATCAGTTCCCAGTGACACGATTCATTATCACAATAACTGAAAAATGTTTCCATTAAATTAAATAATAACCATATACTGATGACTTCACAATTAGTCATTTGGGAATTCGAACCATCCGTGATATGGTTCTCACCTCATAAACAGGAATAAAATGCTGTTAACATAAATATTGTAAACCACTGGGGGAGCAATGTCAAAACCGGATTTTGGAAGGTCATGTATTATATATTTTGAAAGCAAGTTTGAGGCATATGGCACAAAATCAAATATAAAATTAAATGAGAAAAATATTCATTGTATTTGCATATAAAGACCAAAAAAAAAGAGAGAGCAAATGTGAATGCCATAGACATTAGAAATAAAAAATAATCTGTTTCCCCAAAAGGAAGAGAGAAATTATGGCAATAAAACAATTATAAACAGCTGCTTATAAAATAAGATGTAATTTAGTTTATTTAGAAATCAAGAACCACCATGCTATCTGCAAATATTTTAACATGACAAAATTGCTCTGTTGGGCTAAAATACAGGAAACTAAATGGAAAATCTAAATGAAATAATAAATCAGTTGAAATAGAAAAAGAACAATTTGAAAACTGTCGACAACAGGTACAAAGATATGCATGAGGCTTGAGTGTTTTGTACACAAATTTGCTTTGTCATAAAATATAAACCATTTTATAAAATAAAGCTTTGTATTTTTTTTCTAAAAGCAACAACATAAAAAGCAGTAAAGAAATATTAAGAAATAATATCAAAAGTTTGATATGGTCAAGTAAAATGAAAATTCATATATTTCAACTTCATGTTTAAAAACAAAAGTTTGACATATACACTTTTCTCATGTTAGAAAGAAAGAAAAGACAAAGTGAAATCTGTTGAACCTACACCAACAGATTTACATCTGAATAAGGAAATTAATTAGATGAGCAAAGGGGGAAAATCAGAGGGAAATTCATCTTGGTAGGAATCAATTCTATCTAGAAAGGTGATTATAAAGATATGTCTTTAATGAAACAGAGAAAAATGGTCTACTTTTGATATCCTTGAGAATATTCAGAAGTATCTCTTTCCTAGTGAACCAAGATTAAGTGAAAAAGAAAACTTAAATGGAAAAAAGAAGTGAATTACAAAGAATTCCTTTTAGTCATGACATTTGAACAATGGTTACATTTCATAAGCTATTGCTAATAACAGTTTTCTAGCTGACCTTATTGAGGTGCCAGTAAAATAAGGTACCGATGGAGGGGAAATGATACTTTGTCTAGGTCAATGGCCATAACTCAGCTTTTCAGTCAGACCTACCACTGCCTCCTGAAAAAGCGGGGGCACAAGTGATTTAAAAAGGGAGGCAGTAAGGGGGAGCAAAGTAACTCTATTTGCAAGGGTGCCAGAACCAACTGCCCACTGCAGAGCCAAATTAGAAGGATTATTTTCTTTAATTTTTGCAAATGTGGCATATTTTAACTGAAATGTTGCATGTATAGAGAAAAAGTGAACAAATCACAAGCATGGAGGGTGATTCATTTCCACAAATTGAACACTTTGATGTTATCAGCAACCAGATTAAGAAACACAACATGAACGGCACTCAGAGGTGCTCTCAGGCACTAATCACTCTCACAACACACCGCACTTCCGCTTCTTTTTGATCTTTATAAAAATGGAATTATACAATACAGACACTTTTGTATTTGGCACATTTACTCAACACTGTTCACGAGATGCTTCTGTATAGCTACTTGTAAATGTAGTTCATTCAAACCCAAGATTTGTTTGAGGCAAATTCAAACAGCAATTAATTTAGCCATTCTGCCCATGGAGGGTGCTTTGGTAGTTTCTAGGTTTGAGATATTATAAAGACTCTGTCTATAAAATTTGCACTCAAGCCCTACTATGTTTTATTTGTACCTCTAACTATACCTATGATTTCTATGGGATGTAAACATAGGAGTTGGATGAACTTTAGTAAATACTGTTGAAACTTTTTCCAAAGTGGCAGTTTATTCTCATCAATATAAGAGTTGTGTTTGATTTACTTTCTTACCAATGTGTTATTTTCTGTATGTTTATTTTTATGTTTATGCTTGTTTGCAATATTAGCCGTCCTTCTGGGTATACAGTTGCCTTTACTTCATTTACTTAATGACTAATAAAGATGAGTAATTTTTATATGCTTATTGACCATTTGGATATAATATTTTGTAAAAGTGCCAGCTCAGTTTTTTTCCCACATAGATAAAAATTATTAGTATTAACAAGCAAACTTAGCAAAATTGTTGAATTATATCACTGATAAATAAAAAAACAGTTATTGCTAAATGCTAGCACTAAATAGAATATTAAATTTTAGAAAGACATGACCATCTATGATAGCATTACAGAAACTTGGAATAAACACACAAAATGAAAGATGCATGAGACCTCTACACCAGTGGGTATGTTAGCCTAGGAGACAGGGCCGAGACTGGATGTGGGGGCTTGATGATCAAGTGCAGGTGTTAAAATAAACCATCTTCAAGCAGAAGCTAACTAGATTCTGATAAAGACAGAAAAGGAGGGGCTTGTCAGCTACTTCTACCACCTTACATGAACTCTGGTTAATTACAATATAATCTATATTGTGGTTTTCAAATTTCTTCACCCACATGGCAGTTCCAAGACAACCATATAAAGTATGGAAATGAGAGGAGCCCAACTCTAGGATTACTCCCCAAATTCTTAGTCAAAGCCAATCCCTCGGTTTTGAATATTCCTCCCTCAATTAGTGAGACTACAAAAGATCTAAAGCCACTTTCTCTCAGTGCAGCTGCTCTCTTTTCCAGTCTACTTACTCTCCTCCCCCGAGGGTATACGTTTGCTTTCAATAAATAGCTGTCATTTGCTTGGTTCACATGGCACATCCTGAAATTCTTTTTTACAGCAAACACCAAGAACTTGGAAAAACATCCACTTGGAGTTTGTTAACAGTTATCAACCTCTCAGCCTCAAGGAATTTGTCTCCCAGGGACATTTTGGCAATGTGTAGAGAATACCCTTCTTTGACAGCAATGGAGGTGGGGGATGCTACTGACATGTAGTAGGTAGAGACCACGTATGCTGGCGAATAGCTTACGATGCACAGGATGGCCATTCCCTACACAGTATCCAGTACAACATGTTATTAGTGCTGAGATTGAGAAACCCTCCTATACACTAAAACCTATAAAATATCTAAAATTAAAGAAAACACAAATAAATGGGGGAGGGAGTTATACAATACTTATAGATTTGGAAGAATTAATATTGTATGGATGTTAGAAGGGTATGAGAAAGGTCTTTGGGTTAACAGATATGTTCAATATCTTGGTTGTGGTAATGGTCCCAAGAGTGTGCCCTTATGTCAAAGTTAATTAATTGGTTCCTTTTAATATGTACAGTTTATGTCAATTACATAATGTTGTTAATTTTTTTAATTCTCAAAAAACTTACAAAAACTAACAGGATATACAAAATTTTACAACTATTAAAGAAATAGGATCTGTAATTAAAAGTTTTCCCAAAGAGGTATGTAGGCCAGTGAACTTTACAAGTAAATTTTTCCTAACGTTATGAAAAGATATAAACCTTACATAAACTTTAGCATCGATCAAAATATTTATAACTGATTTTAAGAGGCCATTATTATTTTTACTATCAAAACTGTTCAAGAACAATTTTTTATAGTTTTCCAACTAAAATTATAAATTAAATATATCAGAATTTTTAATAACAATTTTTAAAATTTTCTAATTTTTTGGAATTTTGTAAGACAAATCTCTTCTTAATCAAAATGTAAAAGTCCTAAACAAAATATTAACAAATTGCATGTAGGTATGCATCGTATTTAAGTTTATTCTAGGGTACAAAAATCACATAATATCTGAAAAGCAATTGGTTATTGACCAAAATAATATAATAAAGATGAAAATAGTCATCTTAGTAGATATAGAAAATACTTCTTGGGATTAAAACTGAGAAAACTAGAAGTATAATGATAGTTTCTTAATATGACCAAAACATTGATTTATAAGAACCTTCATTAGCATTCTGCATGAAGGTAAAAATAATATAATCTTTGGAACCAAAATTGAAAATGAAATACGGATGCTAGCTATCACTTCTACTCAATTATGTACCAAAAATATTATCCAGTAGAATAAGGCAAGACAGGTACACAAATTTAAAGATAATAAAACTATAATTAGTATAGACAACATAATTGTCTTGACTCAGAGGATCACATAAATAAAGTACACACTATTTGAATTAATAAGTGAATTAGCACATTAACTGGCAAAATCAATATGCAAAAACTGTTTTCTATATTGTAACAGAAATAGAAATGATTTAGAATTGTACCAAAAATCAGCAGAAAAAGAGAAATTAAAGAGGACCCAAGTAAAGGAAAAGATAAGTCCTATTGTCATATTAGATGATCTGATGTGGTAAAAGTTCAATTCTTCCTAAAATGTTTTATTTATGACATATATTCCCTAATCACGTACTTTTATGAAAATTGATACCATTATTCCAAAATTTCTATGAACATTTAAAGGGCAACTGATAGCCATGGAAAAATAACAAAGCCGATGAGCTGCCTCTTTGATTATTAGCAATAATCGAGATAATGTGGTCTTGGTATCAGAATAGTGAAGACCACATTATGGCCTCTAGATGCTACCTCTATTGTGTGTTGTACTGTGTAGATACTTTGATCACCTCTTATAATTGCAAAAGTCAAACAGGACTTGGATTCATCTTTTATTACTGATATATACTTCATAGTACAACTTTAATACAGTTTTTCCTTCCTTAAAATGTGTATACTTTTTTCGACACCCTCTTACAAGCACATAAATCTGCTCAATTATCCTTGACAAATATGGCATTACACTGCAGTGAAAGAATGACTTTTTCAATAAAACATGTTAGCCAAACTTGATATCCATATAAAACAAATCAAGCAATATGTGTCTCCTGTCATACCCATGTTCAATTACAGGTGGTTTGTAGATACAAATCTAAATATATCAAAAGTACCTCTGTCATCATGATACAAATAGGCTTAGTATGATAACAAAGCTCTACAAACTGGAATACATTAAAATTAAGAACTTCTCAACAACCAAAATTAACAAATGAGATTTAATTAAGCTGAAAAGCTTCTGCACAGCTAAGGACACAACAAGTAAAGTGAAAGACAACCTTCAGAACGGGAAAAGATATTTGCAGGGTATCAATCTGACAAAGGGTTGATAACTAGAATCTACAGAGAACTCAATCAAAAGAAAAAGAGTAAACAATCCCATCTACCTCTGGGCAAGAGATATGAACAAAACCTTCTCTGACAAAGACAGATGAATGGCTAACAAACATTTGAAAAAATGCCCACCATCCCTGATCATCAGAGAAATGCAAATCAAAACCACCCTGAGATGTAACCTAACCCCAATGAGAATAGCCCACATCACAAAGTCTCAAAGCTGCAGATGCTGGCATGAATGTGGAGAGAAGAGAACACTTTTACATTGCTGGTGGGACTGCAAACTAATACAACCTTTTTAGATGGAAGTATGGAGAATTCTCAAATAACTCAAATTGGACCTCCTATTTGATCCTACAATCCCATTACTAGGCATCTACCCAGAAGAAAAAAAAATTATTTTATCATAAGGACATTCACACTAGACTGCTTATTGCAGCTCAATTTACAACCACCAAAATGTGAAAATAACCCAAATGCCCAGCAACTCAGGAATGGATTAACAAGTTGTGGTATACGTATACCATGGAATAGCATTCAGCCACTAAAAAAGATGGAGCCTTTACATCTTTTGTATTGACCTGGATGGAGGTGGAACACATTCTTCTTAGTAAAGCCATAATAAGAATGGAGAAGAAAGAATCCAATGTACTCAATTCTAACATGAAGGCAGTAGATGAGCTAATACAAGGGGTGGGGTAGGGAAATGAGGGATGGGGAGAGAGAAGGGGGAGGGAGATGGGAGGTCACCGTGTATGGCATACCTCTTGGGGGCAGGACACAATTACAAGAAGTACTTTACCCAACAACCGTAATCAGTGTAACCTAATTCTTATACCCTCAATGAGTCCTAAACAAGAAAAAAAATTGAGATAAGAATAAAAACAATTAAGAACTTCTCTCCATCAAAGGACAACGTAGAGAGAAGCTAAAGATAAGCTACAGCGTGAGATGGTATCAGCAATGTATCTGACAAAGAACCCATACCTTGGATTTATAAGAACTGCCCAAATTGATAAGAAAAAGATGACTCTGAAAAAGTAGACTAACAATGTGAACTGGCTTCACAATTGGAGATATCCAAATATCCAAAAGCACGTAAAATGTTGCTCAAACTCATTAGTCATCAGAGTGAAAATTGAAACCACAAAGTGTTCTTTTTTTTTTAGACAGGGTCTCCCTCTATTGATGGGGCTGGAGTATATGGTATAACCATCACCCCGCTGCAACCTCAAATTCCTGGCCTCAAGCAATCCTCCTGCTTCAGCCTCTTGAGTAGCTGGAATTACAAATGCATGTCACTATGCCTGGCTAAGTATTTATTATTTTTGTAGATATGGGGTCCCTCTGTTTCCCAGGCTGGTCTCAAACTCCTATGCTCAAGCAGTCCTACTGTCTTGGCCTTCCAAAGTGCAAAGTGCTAGGGTTACAGGCATAAGCCACTACACTGCTCAAATTACAAAGGCCAATAATACCCAGGCCTTGGTAAGAATGTAGAATACCCTGAATGCTCATATATTACTGGTGGCAGCGTAAACTGGTGTTTAATACTATCTAAAAAACCTAAAGCTAAATTATGCACACTCTATGAGCCAGCAACTAGACGTGTAGGCATGTACCTCAAAGATTTTCATACTTTGTACTTAGTGGACCAAAACCATAGAACTAAAATTCACTGTATCTCCCAAATGAAAAGAACTCAATGTCCACCAAGAAAATGAATAAGGAAATCATGATGATGTCATTTAATAGAACACTGCTTTCACACAAAAGTAAAGGACTAGTTAATTTTTTCTTTCATTATTCCCTTGTTCTAATTAATGGCTGGCCTATAAAACAAAAAGAAAAGTAAATGCGATGACTGAAGAAGACATGGCATTGATAAAATCAGAAGTGGTAAATCTGGGGGCTTGATTAATATCATGTAGGTCTAACATATTTTCTGTGATAAATCAAATTTAGAGTTCAAACTTGACTTTGGTGCCAAAAATGGCCCTCTTTATGTAAATTAAAAGCTTACTGTAGTTAACTGACCATGTTTTAAAATTTAATAAAACTGCCATACACATTTAGTATAAGGAAAAATATTTTCACTTCAATTAAAAAAAATGCAGCATATTCTCAACCTTTAGAAATGAGTTTATGTAATTTTGGTGGGATGGCATCCTAACACTTTTTCTTCCCCAATGAAGAAATATATCCAGAGTGGATATTAAAAACCCGATAAATGTTAGTTTCACTGTTGCTGTAATTTTGTTTTGTCCTCTATAAATTTTATGAGTTCACATATTAATATATCTAGAAAACAAAACTATTCCTAGTTTCTTAAGAATCAAATATATATTCATATATTGAGATATATTAATATAATAAATATACCTTATTAAAAAGTTAAAATATTTCAGCATTAATAGTGTATTTAATCTAGTTCAGCTGATTTTCCCTCACTTTTTTCCTTTCCTTTCAATGCAATTTCTCAGAGGATAAAACATTAAAAGAAAAATTTAAATGAGAACCGAGAGTACAGAAGTAACATTCTGGAAGCGATCTCAAGAGGAGATTAAAGAAAGCAGAGAAATTGAACCACTTGAAGAATTTCCTCGAACTGCTATCAATGCAGCCTTTCTTTTTATCACCCACCACTTATTTAATGATATGCTAATGTAAAAAATACCAGATTTAAATCATCAACATTTTGGTAATAAAATATCAATAAGTAAAAGCTTGTCACAAAGCTAGTCTAGGTGAGAAGTAAGTACTGCAAGTATCAGCATCACCTTGGGCTAGCA
>CAUYQV010011147.1:0-38282 GCA_963574575.1 Galagoides demidoff | reverse complement strand
GCTCAGTGTGTTTGAGGAACAATCAGGAAGTTGGTGTGTCGGGAGCAGAGTGGATGGGGGAACAGTGGGAGGACGTGAGGATGGGGAGGTAGACAGATCTAAATTAGAGACAGCTTCATGGTACAGTTTACGGACTTTGACATTAACTGTAGGTGAGATGGATAGTTTGGAGCAAAGGCATGCCCTGGCCTGACTTCTGCTCTATCTAGATCACTCTAGCTCCAGTGTTGAGAATAGACTGTGGGAGGGCAGGAGTGGAAGCCAAGAGGCCACTTGGAGGTCATTTCAATCATCCAGGCAGAGGCTATGGAAGCTTAGAACAGGCTGTTCGCTGGAAGGTAGTATTTTAAAAAAGCATATTGGAGTCTGAGTATATTGTGAAGATGAGGGAAAGAGAGGAGCCAAGAATGACTCTAGGGTTTTTGATGTGAGCATCTGGAAGGGTACAGTTTCCATTTACTGAGCTGGGGAAGAAGATCAGGAGTATAGTTTAGTTTTATACATATTAAGTTTGAGAGACCGACCAACAAAGTGCCAATCTGAGACTGTCCAATTCTCAGGGCAATTTCCTATACCCAATTGACAAGAGTAACATTGAGACATACCCTCTCCTGACCCAGCCTCCTCCCCACAGCATATCAAGGGTACAGTTGCCTACTTAAAGCTATCTAAGAGCCAGTCTCAAATCAAACTTCAACATAGATATGTGCTATTCAATTTATTTTATTTTATTTCTTATTTTATTTATCTGCCTTTTTTTATTGAGACAGAGTCTCACTTTGTCATCCTCGGTAGAGTGCCGTGGCATCATAGCTCACAGCAACCTTAGACTCTTGGGCTCAAGCAATTCTCTTGCCTCAGCCTCCCTAGTAGCCGAGACTACAGGCGCCTGCCACAAAACTTCTCACTGAAGTTATTCTCTTTTAACCCCCATGTCTTCTCCTTTCACTCTACCTTAATGGAAAATCTTGGAGTTGTCCAACATTTTTCAGTTCATCACATGACATCTCCCACATCATCTTCTCATAACTCTCTCCAAATTCAAATGATGAGCTTTCTCTTTTGCTCTAAGTTTTGCACCTGTGTTATTTTCCTTAATCTCATCTTCCGACCTAGACTATGAGTTATTTTCCCAGGCAATTCTAGTTAGTTGTTTATATTTATCAAAATAGGGAATGAGTAAACAAATGAATGAATAGTTTTAAGTTGCTAGTATTTTCTACCTTTCCGGATTTGGGACCCCACAGTCTTTTCCCTAGAATCTTTAATCTCTCCGGGCCAAAGAGATCAAGGTCAGATCGATTTTAATTAGTAGCTTATGGGATAAGTCTTCTGTAATACTATTAGACCTACCTACTCTTTCCCCACACATTACCTTGTTCTATCCCGATTGAAATGAAGTTGGAAAAGGCATAATTAACCATACACATATCTAAATTATCTGAGTTGCTTTTTTTTCTTTTCTTTTCTATTCCTTCAAATTTATTCTTTTGGGGCCTTTGACCCCAACGTAGTTTGAAAAAAAAAAACCTTCTTTATTAAGTTTTGCTGTGCTTCATTTGGGAAGATAACTTCAAAGGGTAATATAGGGTTATAGATAGGGAATAATGATTTCATACAGTTTTAATAAAAACCTATTATTTTTCAAGGGTCCCTCACAATGAAACACTTCACAGTAAGTGCTCTATACATTTAGTCTACTTCTTTTCTCAAACAATGTTTCATTTGTAATCACAGATTAGTCTTTCTCTCTGAGGTCACTCTATTCTTCTTTAAGCTCTGATGCTGCAGCTCCTGCTTCAGGTGATCTGCCTAGTTCTCTTGTGATGTTTGGCTAAGGAGAGGTCCTAGGTAGACCTAGTATCAGACCCAGTGGGTAACTCAGTTGTCCCTCTTAGCCATCCCTTTTCTTTTTTTTTTTTTTATTGTTGGGGATACATTGAGAGCACAAAGATCCAGGTCACACTAATTGCATTTGTCAGGCAAAGTCCCTCTTATAAATGTGTTCCTCCCCCAGGAAGTATGCCAAACTGCATGACCCTCTCCCCCCATCCCTCCTTCCCTCTCCCTGCCCCCACCCATACTAGGTCATCAATTGTCCTCATATCAAAATTAGTACATTGGATTCTTGCTTCTCCATTCTTGTGATGCTTTACTAAGAAAAATGTGTTCTGCCTCCATCAAAATTAGTACAAAAGATGTGTTGTCTCCATCTTTTTAATGGCTGAATAGTATTCCATGGTATACATATACCACAGCTTGTTAACCCATTCCTGGGTTGGTGGGCATTTAGATTATTTCCACATTTTAGTGAATGGAAATTGAGCTGTGATAAACAGTCTAGTGCAAGTGTCCTTATGATAAAAGGAGTTTTCCCCCCTCTGAGAAAATGCCCAGTAATGGGATTGCAGGATCAAATGGGAGGTATAGTTTGAGTTCTTTGAGGGTTCTCCATACTTCCTCCCAAAAAGGTTGTATTAATTTACAGTCCAACCAGCAGTGTAAAAGTTTTTCCTTCTCTCCACACCCATGCCAGCATCTGCAGCTTTGAGACTTTGTGATGTGAACCATTCTCACTGGGATTAGGTGATATCTCAGAGTGGTTTTGATTTGTATTTCTCTGATAATTAGAGACAGTGAGCATGTTTTCATGTTTGTTTGCCATTCATCTGTATTCTTTAGATAAGGTTGTATTCATGTCTCTTGTCCATTGATATAAGAGATTTTTGGCTCTTTTTATGTTGCTTAATTTGAGTTCTCTGTAGATCCTAGTTATCAATCTTTTGTCTGATTCATAATATGCAAATATCCTTTCCCATTTTGATCACTGTCTATTTGCTTTGGTTGTTGTCTCCTTAGCTGTACAGAAGCTACTCAGTTTAATTAGGTCCCATTTGTTTATTTTTGCTGCTATTGCAATTGCCACTGAAGTCTTCTTTATAAATTCTTTGCCCAGGCCTGTATCTTCAAGTGTTTTTTCCCCACTTTCTTCAAGTATTTTTATTGTTTCATGTTTTAGGTTTAGGCCTTTTGTTATTGTTGGTTGTTTGTTTTGTTTTTGAGACAGAGTCTCACTATGTCACCCTTGGGAGAGTGCTGTGGCATCACAGCTCACAGCAACCTCAAACTTGGGCTTAAGCAATTCTCTCACCTCAGCCTCCCAAGTAGCTGAGACTACAGGCACCTGCCAGAATAGCCAGTTATTTTTTGTGTCATTGGTGTTTAGCAGGCCCTGGCCAGATTTGAACCCACTAGCCTCAGGGAATGTGGCTGGTGCTGTAACCACTATGCTACAGGTGCCAAGCCAGATTTAGGTCTTTTATCCATCTTGAATCAATTTTAGTGAGTGGCAAAAAGTACAGGTCCAGTTTCAGTCTTTTACATGTGGTTTTTCAGTTCTCCCAGCACCATTTACTGAATAGATTCTTTTCCCCAGTGTATATTCTTATTTGACTTATCAAAGATTAGGTGGCTGTAAGATGTTAGCTTCATCTCATGGTTTTCTATTCAGCTCCAGGTGTCTATATCTCTGTTTTTTTTAGCCACCCCTTTTCAACCAAAAAACAAAAAGATTCCCCATCCTGAAATCCCATTACTGGGCATCTTCCCAGAAGAAAAAAAGTTTGGGAGGATATTTCTGCAGGGATTTGGAACTTGGCACTAGGCCCTTAGAGACTATAATTTCTCCATTGTAGTAAGAGGGAACCAAGGCACTAAACAAAGTCTTCTCAGGTCTCTTGAGTCATTAGCAGCTTTCAGACCAATCAGATTCCAAATCCAAACATCTAGAGATGGTGGAATTCCTTTCACAGCCAGCCCCTCCTATCCCCAAAGGGCCTATGCCCTATAGGATGAATCTCCTGCCCCACATGTTATCCTTCTCCATCTGAAGGAAAGTAAACTTGGACAAGAGAGGAAATATGATCCAGGACCCTCAGACACTACAAGGAGGCAGAACATATGGAAGAAATTCTTACAAGTCCTGGCAGAGAACACAATTAATCATCTGTAGTATCTTTGCTACTAAGCAGGAGTAATGATGAGAAGTTTACATTCTGTTCTAATGGGCTAAGTCCAACCATGGAATAACAGAAATAGGCAAAAGGCATAAATCTTATTAAGAACTCAGAAGGCAGGACTTTTATGAGCCTACTTTTGTTATTTTATCTAATTATAACTGCCATTTTACCTCATATTAAAATTAGCCAAGGAAACCTTGGCCAAGAAAGTTTTATCGATTGGCTTAGACAATAAGTGGGAGAGCTGGGATAAGTGGGAAATTAAATTTAGTCTCACTCTGAGCCAGGGCTTCGTCTCTAGACTTACAGGGAAAGTACCAAAGGAACCGGCTAAAATCCTTTCCAGAGCTGCTGATGACATCAATGGGGATGTGGAGATTCAAAAGATGAGAAATATTGTGACAGACCACTGACTGATCCACTCGCCTGAGAGCCAAAATGAAGAGTCTTGAAATAGACATTTCAGCACCAGGAAAAAATGGATTCTGTTAAAGAAATACGCAGGGACCCTCAAGTGATCAAAGTTTACCATAACCACTGAAAAGAGATACTGCTCAGGAGAAGACAGAGTGTACTAGGGAGGGGCAGTAGTTTCCTTCCACTTAGAAAATGCAATTCCAAGTGAGTCTCTGGCATTTTGGGGCTTATAGCTGCCAGGTGGAAGGGGGAAAAATCTAGAAAGAGAGACAGCAGGAGTGAGGAAAACTAAAGAGGAAAAGGAAATCTGTCATCTTACAAGAAAATTTACAGAAGTGAGAATAAATATATAAATACTTTGCATTTCAGAAAGCCTGTTTATTTCTTCAATCTTCTCTTCATTTATAAAACAAGAGAGATAAAATGCAAAGCCTTTCAGATTCCCTCCAACTCTGGCTTTCACAATGTTATTTTTCTACGTGTCTTAGGCGTTTCTCTTTTCCCCTTTCTCCTTCCCCATCCTTCACTCTCTAGTTAGTCTTTCTGTCTCATGTTCTAAAGTCTCCAAACCTCTTCTCTCTTCCTGGTCCTCTAATCTCCCTAACATGGAGTCCTCAATTCTGCCCACATGGACACCCCACCCCTCAGGAGGTCAAGCTACTGGGGAGGAGCTCCTGACTCACATTCCTGTGACTAGAGAAGCAGCAGGAGGAGGAGAAGCTGAGTGGAAGGCCCCATGTTGGCAGGATGGACCTGGTTTGCCTTGAAGATCATGCGGAATTAAGATGAAGGTGGAAGAGGGCAGTAAGTCCTGATCTGACGCATGTCAGTTCCCTGTTCTAATCACACTTGCTAACCACTTCCTTTGTCAGTGCTTTCTTTCTTGTTTGTGGGAAACAAGGAGTATACAGGGTGGCCATTAATTTCATTGTATTTGTAACTACTTCAATTGGACAGGAACTCTATGGCCACCCTGTATGAAACATCTCTGTACCTGCTACTTAGTTGTTTGTTTGTTTTTAGAGACAGAGTCTCACTCTGTCACCCTCAGTACAATGCCATGACACCACAGCTCACAGAAACCTCCACCTCTTGGACTTAGGTGATTCTCTTGCCTCAGCCTCCTGAGTAGCTGGGACTATAGGTGTCCACTGCAACACCCAGCTGTTTTTTTTTAGTGCAGTTTGGCTGGGGCTGGGTTTGAACCTGCCAGCCTCGGTATATGGGTCCGGCATCCTGCTCCCTGAGCCACGTGCGCCACCCTATGAAATGTTCGGTTTTATTCATGTTTTTTAATGGGAGTTTGTCAGAGTTCCTCTGAGGATGCCTAGCACTTGCACTTCTATAGTAGTTTTACCTTCATGCCTTGGCTCATATTATACATGTCTAAGTCATTCTATCAACTCCAAGTTCCCTGAAATCAAGGTTCATTTCTGTTTAATGTTTTCCCTCTATTCAGGACCTAAAGCTGTTATGCTCTTCATTTCCCTTCCCATTCTTCAGTTTCCTCACTTTTTTCTCCCTTTATACAGAAGGTGCCAAAAATACGTATACACATCTTACGAAAGGAAAAAAAAAACTGTTGTAAAATTGTAATACTCAATATATACTGATGACAAAAGAATACGAGTCATGTTCGACTACTGCAACTACAAGAGGTGCTCAAAGTGGTTACCATCACTGTCCAGATACTTCTGATTATGATGAACTATTGCTTGAGCTACTTTGACCCGAATGTCCAGTTGTATACCTGTGTGTGCTCTTCCCCAAGTACTGCTAGAGTACTGGGTTTTCTATGGCAAATCATATCCTTTAAGCCTTAAAGTTTCCCCATAGGTAGACGTCAAGGCGTGTTAAGTCAGGAAACCAAGGGGGAAAACTCAAAATGGTCTTGCACTCCTCAAATAACAATGTGCTTCCACCATTTTCTTTGACTTTCCTGCCTGTCTCATGGTGAGTTGGCATTCACTTGATTAAAGCCATCTTTTGAGTGAAGGTCATACTACACATTGATACACCGTAATTCAATTCATCTTTGAAAAGTCATATATAGATAAACGTCTCTTAAAATGTGTATCCTTTTTTTGGCACCCCAGTACAAGCAGTTAGATGGCTGTTCTTGCCTAGAGGAGTCATGTAGCTGCAAAATCACAAAAGCCTGTGATCTTTACTTGATTTTTGTATTCCAAAAGAGAATTCTCTCATGAGGTTGGTGTGGACTTCAGACTTAGAAGAAAATGCTTGTTAGAAATAGCAGGAGAGTGTACAGAGTTTTCCCTACTCCATACCTTGAAAGGGCTATGCAGACAGAAATAAAGCACATCTCAGGGGCAACCATCCAAGAAGATGCTTAATGATACTGAAAGATAGCACCTCAACTTCTCCACTTTGCACTATGTGAGCCACTCCAGCCGGCTAGGAACTTAGACAAAACCTGAGTAAAAGGGGATAGGAACAAATTGTCTGAGACCAAGTTTCTACCACCCAATCAAAATAAAGGTTGACAAAGAAAAAGTTGAATTATTGAAAAGAAGAGTACATTTATTACATACACTAGTTTGGAGATTGAGATTCCTAATTGCTACATTTGTTACTCAGTAAACATTTGTTGGATGAATTGAAAAAACAAGTGAAAAATAAAAAATTCTTATAGATCCCCATTTTCCTCTTTGATGCAGCAGCCTGTGCAAGGGTCTGGGCATCCATAATTATGGTTACTAGTGACCATGGGCCTGGGGGTGGTATAAGTCCTGTCTGCCCTCCAGTCGCGGGTATTTTCCTTGAGATTTCTTTTATGAGCTTTATACACTGAGTTTTATTTTCGTGTTCCCAGTAATGAGATGAGGTGCCTCAACAAGAAAAACGAACAGTTTTAGCTTCCGGTAACGTTACCGTACAAACGGTTACCATTGGGCCTGGAATACTAACTACTGGATAATCAAGCTTTTACTCTGTCCTTTCCTCCCAACCTAATGTATCTGAACCACCCCAGCCCCACCCCTTCTGGCCCCGCCTTCTCCAGCCGCGTAGGGATAGGCTCTGCCTCCATTTCCGGCTCTGGGACGGTGCGCACTAAGGCTTCCGGTGTCATGGCGGCCTGAGGTCCCGGGACTCGGTGAGGCGGCTGCAGGCCCCTCCCTGCGAAGCCGCTGGTCCGGCGGGCGGGGATGTGACCGCGGGCCCGGCCGGCCTGCCTCGGGCGTCGCGTCAGCTCCCGTGTCAGTGCCCTCCGCTCGCACCGATGGCGGGATCCGGCTGCGCCTGGGGCGCGGAGCCGCCGCGGTTTCTGGAGGCCTTCGGGCGGCTATGGCAGGTACAGAGCCGCCTGGGTAGCGGCTCCTCGGCCTCGGTGTATCGGGTGCGCTGCTGCGGCAACCCCGGCTCGCCCCCCGGCGCCCTCAAGCAGTTCTTGCCGCCAGGAACTACGGGGGCTGCGGCCTCGGCCGCAGAGTATGGTTTCCGCAAAGAGAGGGCGGCGCTGGAGCAGTTGCAGGGTCACAGGAACATCGGTAATTGCAGTTGCCCACATTTCTTTCCGCCTAGCTCCCCATCTTATTCCTTTAGGCAGGAGAAGAGGGTCTGGCCCTCTATTTCGCCTGATCTAGCCCTCTATCCCTTTCCCCTTTCACTTGATTACTGTCTGCGGTAGGATGGAGTTGGTGATCTGCGTTGCCTGGTGTCACATAGTAGATGCTCAGTAAGTTCAGTTTTGCTTTGGGGCTCATCGGAGAATACCACATTTATTAGCATAGAGAAATATTTTTTTCTGGTGAAAGGAAGGTGTGCCTTTTCTAGATGTCATGTCTTGGGTGGAAATTTTTGAATCTTGGCACACCAGTGGAAAATGGAAACTCCAGGGCTTATGACATCAATGCTAATAACTCCTATGTAGCTCACCTGATATATATATTGAAGTGTAAATTTGGAAGAAATGACTCAATATTACATTGGAGTCCTTATGGAAGTGTAAAATTTAGGAACACTATACTTTTGCTCTCTTAAGAGACTATGTCTCATGACTCAGATATTTAGAATGTAAAATATTTAATCACTGAAGATTGATCTGTGAAAGTGTCCTTACTTTCATTACACCAACAGTGAGCTTTTCATTAGTTATAGCTTTGGTTAATGGAGAAATATCTGATTTCCTGGCAAGTATAATCCACATTTAATTTGAAGAGTAACCTTTTTTATACTACCATTTTGAAGAAGAATTTTTTAACATTAGTGCTGCATTTTTCTAGCTAGTTTAATGATATATAATTATAGCCTTGGTATTGAAGGGGGGAAAAATTTTTGCCTAAGGACTTGTTGAATCTCTGAAAGATTAGGTTATAATGTCATCTAAAAAGTATTAATCTCTTTTTATTTATTTTTTTGAGACAGAGTCTCTGTTGTCCCAGGATAGATTGCTGTGGAGTCATAGCTCACAGCAACCTCAAACTCCTGGGCTCAAGCATTCCTCTTGCTTCAGCCTCCCAAGTAGCCTGGACTACAGGCACCACATTTTTTTCTATTTTTAGTAGAGATAGTTCTTGCTCAGGCTCGTCTGGAACTCCTGAGTTTAAGCATTCTACCCACCTCACCCTCTTAAGAGTGTTAGGATTACAGACGTGAACCACTGGGCCTGGCCTAAATCTTAATCGCTTAATGTTTTTAGAGTGCTATTTTGGATTAAGAAGCAGTCTTCAATTTGGTTTTTATGTATTGTGACATTCCTTTTAAGAAAGTTACTTAATATTTGGATTTTTACTTTTAATCATTTTTATTTGGCATCATAAGTGCATATTTACCCACCACTAAGTATTTGGTAAGACATAAATTGAATCATTGTGCCATATCAATATGTTTGAATGGGGATCAGTCTCGTTTTATTAGAATAACCCAGTTGCCCAAAGATCTCTTTCATGGGAAAAATAAATTATAATGGAAGTTTGCTCATCAAAGTTATCCTTATTTAGATTTGTATTGCAGAGTTATCTACTGCAAAAATAGTCATTTCCTTTGAGTCTAATTCTAAAAGTATTATAATCTGTTTCTTTTTTAGTGACTTTGTATGGAGTCTTTACAATTCATTTCTCTCCAAATGTGCCATCACGATGTCTGTTGCTTGAACTCCTGGACGTCAGTGTTTCGGAATTGCTTTTATATTCCAGTCACCAGGGTTGTTCCATGTGGATGATACAGCATTGTGCCAGAGATGTTCTGGAAGCCCTTGCTTTTCTTCATCATGAGGGTTACGTCCATGCAGACCTCAAACCACGTAACATATTGTGGAGTGCAGAGAATGAATGTTTTAAACTCATTGACTTTGGACTTAGCTTCAAAGAAGGTAATCAGGTAAGAAATAACCTTTGTTTTTTCCTTCAGAGTTTAAAATCTAGTGGGTCCAATCTAAGTAATTTTCAATATCAAGGGTAGTTTAGTAGGGACTTATGAGACATTTCTGATTCAAATACTTGAGGATGAATCAAATCAGAAGGATTTCATTGCTGCCACGTGAAAAAAGGGCTTATGTTTGGGTCAGGTAGGAGGAACTAGTGAAGCACAAGAGAACTCTGAAATTATTAAAAGTACTTAACCTACACAGAATGCTTTTTAATTTTATGAGCTTTTAGTTAAGTGTATAGTTACTTTTCCTGGTGTTTTCAGTGTTGGGGCTCTATTTCAGGGCAAATGCATGTGACAGTTCTGGCAAATCTTCCATTCTCCATAGTTTATTGGTTCCTTATTTATTAGCAGTTATGCAATAGGTAAGAGATGATATGATAAAGACATCTTTATGAGTAGCTGTGTGGAAAATACAGAGTTTGCCTCTGAGAAATGCTCAGTTAATGAGCCAAAGAATTCTGATAAGTAAGGGCTAAACAAAATTTGACATTTTCTTTGGAAGTATTTTTTGCTGCACTTTTAGAAAAGTAAATACACTAAAAAGATGGGTGGAAGGTGAACAGCTTTTAATTTGTTGTACTATTTATTCGTCTTCTTTAGGATGTAAAATATATTCAGACAGACGGGTATCGGGCTCCAGAAGCAGAACTGCAGAATTGCTTGGCCCAGGCTGGCCTGCAGAGTGATACAGAATGTACCTCAGCTGTTGATCTGTGGAGTCTAGGAATCATTTTACTGGAAATGTTCTCAGGAATGAAACTGAAACATACAGTCAGATCTCAGGAATGGAAGGTAAACTAGTGCCTGGCTTTGGGGTTCTTAATCCTAATTTGAGTATTTTATTTAAGATGATCTTGTCTAGAAGGCTACTGCTTTCTTTTACCCCTACTCCTCTTTTTGTATTTTTGGTACCTTAAATGCCACTTCTCCTATGGCAACAGATGTTTTAGTGAGCATTATTTTCTTACTGTTCCTTGCCCAGGGCCTGGCATGTACTAAGTGCTTGATGAAATGTGTTTTCCAGAAGAAGCAAAAGTGATTCTTTGTCTAGTAACTTAGTTGTATTAGGTTTTAAGGCATTACTAATACAACCATGCCATAAATTAAATCATCTTTACATAATGCTTTATGGTTAAGAAAATATTTTAATACTTGTTTACTATCAAAATCAGTAATAATTCCAAAATATTATATTATTTATCAAACCTCAAGCCTAAACAATACTGGTATCACAGTGTTAAAGCCCACAATGTGTTTAAAAATATACTGTAGTTAATTCCTAACTGGTAAACAGACAAAAAGTTCATTCAAATATTAGAGGTTAGGAACTTAGATATTAGTCAAGTATTTGATATTAAGCAACAAGTATTTTTTCGAGCATCTAAACATAGTGTATGGCTATTATAACATACAGAATTTTGTTTCTTTTAATTTCTTAGTCATTGATTTCTGGTGTGGCAATTCCTGAAGAGAATACCTCAATAGCTTAGTAAATGTCTCAAGTAAAAGAAAATACTATTATGGGACTAAAATCAGTATCAGTCTTCATCACTTAGTTTTCCAAGATAGTCAAGAGGCTAAATATTCTTAGTGGTAATCCAAATGTAGATAACCTACTTGAATTAGCTTAGACTATCTTCAAGCTCTTCAGTCTATATCTACTTGGTCCAGAGCTCATCAGAACTAGGTCACATTTAAATTTATGTGACATTTGAAGGCACGATGTGTACCAATGGATCCCTAATATATGCCTCTCATTTTGTTTTATCTCCCTCTTTGGAGGCAAAATTGCTAAGTGGGTGTGAACATAGGCTCTGAAGTCAGTCTACCTAGAGCTCATATTTTGCCACTGCCTCTTATTAAGCTATTTAGTTAAGTTACTAAACCATGATTTGCTTTCTGTAAAATGATACGATAGCCTATATCTCCTAAGAGTATTGAGGTTAAAAAAGAAACGATGCTTAGTTTTTAGCATAGGTTACAGCCTGTAGTATTTAATAAATTTTAGTGTTAATGATGGTATCAGGTCTTTTTACTCAGTTTGAAATTCTAAGTCTATATAGTTCTCAAGGAGAGAAATGTTATATTCCATGAAGATTTAGAGTATGAAAAATATGACAGTGTAGTACTTCATTTTGTTTTTGAAAGTTTATTACATTTCTGTCTGAAAACTAATTGAAGACTCATCACTACGATACCCTGACTTAACTATTACACATTCATTTTCTAACTGTGCATTAAACTACATTTTTATGTGGTTGCTTTGCCATTTGTTTCTTTATTCTTTCATCTAATTGATGTTCACAGGGTGCCAGGTACTGTGCGAGGTGCTGAGAATGGAGAAAAAATTTTCCTTCTCTTTAGAACCTTACAATTGTGTAAATTTTCTCCAGTAAGATTGTAAACTCTCAGAAGAGAGTGTTTTCTATTGCGTGTTACTCACTGTGTTCTGTCTGCCTGCTACTCAATACATACAGACTGAATTGAATGACTAAAGATAGACTTTTCTTCCTTTTTTTTAGGCAAACAGTTCTGCTATTATTGATCACATATTTGCCAGTAAAGCAGTGGTGAATGCCGCAATTCCAGCCTATCACCTAAGAGACCTTATCAAAAGGTACGTGACCTGTGCTGTAAACTTGCTTTGCATACATTTATTATCTGAAGTGGGTTTTTTCTTTTAATTGTTGAATGGATTTATATTAGTATGTCCAGTTTGCTTAATTATGCAGAGGCATTGTCCCCTAGAAAAAAGAATTTTAGTTCAGATAGTCTATATAGGCTAGCTTTCTATAAAAAGCATAAGGAATCAAGCAGTTTTACTAAATTTATTTTCAAAGGAATGTTCTTTTGTTGATAGTGAATACCAGATGTTTATTTCTTCCTGGCAACTATTTACTTGCTAGAAGGTAGATAACTGGACCACTATACCTTTGGCATTTCCTAGCTCTGGCAGTTCTAAATATTAATGGAAAATGGTTTTAAAAGAGTCTTTATTAATGAAAGACCAGGTTTGCTTTTTTGCAGGACTAAAATAAATCAACCCTATTTTGAATAAGGTAGTTTTAAAAGTTATACTTCAAATATTTGCCATTAAACAGCTCTGGAGATAGATACAGTGTTTTTGACATCTGAATAGATTCAAGTATAATAGATATTTTGAAAATAAATAATATGTACAATCCTGTGCCATTTGATGAGAGGAAGACATTCTGAGAAATGTGTGTTAGGCTGTTGTGTCATGCAGACATCATAGAGTGCACTTACACATACCTAGGACACATCCCCGAGGCTTTATGGCACAGCTGATGCTCCTACTGAATACTGTAGGCAACTGTAACACAATGGTAAGTATTTATGTATCTGAACGAATCTAAACATAAAAAAGATACAGTAAAAATAATAGTATAATAGGTAAAAAAATGGTACATCTGCAAAGGTCGTTTAAGTGGTAGTCATATAAATGAAGCCTGCAGGACTGGAAGTTGCTCTGGGTGAGTTAGTGGTGAGTAGTGAATAGAAGGCTTAGGACGTTACTGTACACTACTGTGAACTTTATAAACACTATACGAATAGGCTACATTAAATTTATGAAACCAGTTTTTCTTCAATAATAAATTACCTTTTGCTTACTACAACTTTTTTCTTTAAGTTTTCTTTTGGCTCTTTTTAATAATACTTTGCTTACAACACATTGTACAGCTGTACAAAAATATTTTTCTTTATATTCTCATAAGTCTTTTTCTGTTTTTAAATTTTACAATTTTTTTTTTTAAATTTTTAAACTTTTTGTTAAGAGCTAAGACACAAACACACTCATTTGCCCCTCGGCCTACAGGGTCAGGATCATCAGTATCACTGTCTTCTACCTCTACACATTGTTTTTCTAGATCTTTAAGAGCATTAACAGGCATAGTTACGTCATCTCCTGTGATGATAATGCCCCTAAAGCAGTGGTTCTCAACCTGTGGGTCACGATCCCTTTGTAACAATGAAAATACATCCTGCATATCAGATATTTACATTATGATTCATAACAGTAGCAAAATTACAGTTATGCAGTAGCAACAAAAATAATTTTATGGTTGGGGGTCACCACAACATGAGGAACTGTATTAAAGGGTCACGGCATTAGGAGGCATTAGAAGGTTGAGAACCACTGCCCTAAAGGCTGTTGTACAGCTCACTATTATTTATAAGGCATGTGCTCTAAAATGATAATAAAAAGTAATAAATAGATAAGCCAGTAACACAGTCATTTATCATCATTATCAGGTATTATATACTGTATGTGCAGTCATTTTATGTGACTAGCAGCACAGTATGTGTACACCGGTGTTGCCTCCAGTGTACTGAGTAATGCATTACACTGAATCATACAGCGGCTGCATTGTCCCTAGGCAGTAGGAATTTTTCAGGTTCATTATAATCTTATGAGACCACCATTGTTTATGTGGTCCCTTGTTGGTTAAAACATCGCTGAGTGGTGTCTGTATTAGCAAAAGTAGGCTTTTCAGGTTTCTAAAATAAAGAGCCAGAAATGAATAGAAGAATTGGTATGCTAGAAAGGATGGAGCCCATCTTTGAATCTTAGTATTATAGTTTTTTTGGAATATTGGTGCTATAAACCTTCAAATTAGTTGTTTTGTAACTTTTTCTCTTGAAATAATTACAAACACATAGGATATTGTAAAAATGTTACAGAGAGATCCTTATCCTTTATGTAGTTTCCTACAAAGGTGACATCATATGTAATTAGTATAATATCAAAACCAGTAAATTAACATTGGTACAATCCACAGAACTTGCTAAAATCTCCTCGATATGCAAATACTTATTTGTATGTGTTTTTCAAATTAATTGTAAATAGCCGTTAATATCTAATTGATATTGGGTATTACAAATTAGATTTTTATGGCTCAGTGCCTGTAGCACAGTGGTTATGGCACCAGCCACATATACCGGAGGCTGCTGGATTCAAACCCAGCTCAGGGCAGCTAAAAACACCAATGACAACTGCAACAAAAAAAAATAGCCGGGTGTTGTGGCGGGTGCCTGTAGTCCCAGCTACTTGGGAGGCTGAAGCAAGAGAATCACTTAAGTCCAAGAGTTTGAGGTTGCTGTGAGCTGTGACATGATGGCACTCTACTGAGGGTGACATAATGAGACTCTGTCTCAAAGAAAACAAAAACAAATTAGATTTTACATTGAGAAGATAGCAGTGTAAAATTATAAAAATGATTCTAGCCCCAAAGTTAAATCATTTAAGTTCTAGTACTGACTTTGTTATTTTTATTATTAACTAATAGCTTTTTTCCAGGTTATACAACTAACACTAATTTTGGAAACTACAAAAAGTTGTGATGAAGAAAATAAAAGTTATAAACCTACTTTCTGATGTTAATCCTTTGGTGTATTTCCTTTCAATGTTTTTTTTTGCATACTGTGTACACAGGCAAGTTACTTGAACCTCTCTTTGTAGAATAAACCTCAGATACTGTAATCCAAGCACTCTGGAAGGCCAAGGCAGGTGGATTGCCTGAGTTCACAGGTTAGAGATCAACCCGAGCCAGAGTGAGACTTTGTTTCTAAAAATAGCTGGCTGGCGAGGCTGGCGCCTATAGTCCCAGCTACTTGGGAGGCTGAGGCAAGAGAATCGCTAGAGCCCTAGAGTTTGAGGTTGCTGTGAGCTATGACGCTAAGGTACTTATACAGAAAGCAAACTCTGGCTCCAAAAAACAAAAACAAACCAAAAAAAACCTTCAGAGATACTGAAACACTTATAAAAGAAAGATGTAGCTTAGTGAATCTTCAGCAACATTGTAACCACCTTATAACTCCCATTCATGTCAAGAAGTAGAACTTTGCCAGCAACCTAGGAGGTCCTCTGTGTCCCATCCTATTCTCAAACCCCTCCTTCTTAAAAGTAACCACTACAGCTCACTTTTATGGTAATTACTTACGTGTTTTCATTATAGTTTTATTACTCAAGCGCACATCCTTAAACACACATTAAACCTTGCATAGTTTAGTTTTGTTTTTCTGAAAAAAAAAATCCTTTTAGTTCTCTTTTAATTTAAGGGTTCTCTTACTATCTCTTTCCCCCATATCTCTTTTAGTTTATTTATTGAACATCTTAGATTGTTGGCTCAGTGTAATTTTCCACAGCCTGAATTTGGTGATTGTATCTTTATGGTGGAGTTTAACATATTTCTGTTTAATTCCTCTAAATTGGTAGTTGGATCTAGAGGGTTTGATTTTTTTTTTAAGACTATACAAATGATTCATTAAAATTTCTAATTCTTTACTAAGTTTTATAACCTAATTTTTGAGATATTCTAATTTTGATTCATATTGCTTTTTCATATCTATATTGTTTTGAAAAATATATTTTGCTCATTTCAAAGTGGTAGGTTACAGTGCATTGTGATCTTTCTGGCTTGCTATCTGAGGGATGTTATTCAGACATCTCCTGGCTCTTCCTCTCCCCTAATGTTTCCTGGTGCCCCTTATCCCTTCCCCCCTCATTTACCTCATCGTGCTTAATTTGGATTTTATTATCATGATTTCTTCTTGCTGTGAGACTTTGCAGTGAAGGAACCTTTGGCTAGTTAGTTTTAAGACGTTTTAGCATTTAGATTACCCTGCCCCCTCCAGATTTTACGTTCTGTTTGCTTGGTATTAAAATGTGTAATCCCTTGTAGTTCTGGCTACTTTTCACTAATTGGCCTGCTGTGCTTCTGGTGAGTACGTTTTGATGATTTTGGGTTATTCTTTCTGGTTCATTAGTTCTACTGTTTTCTCTGCTTCCTTGCACATAGATGGTACAATCTTACTGCTACTGATAGTTTGTTTTCAGTGGGTCACTTTTAATAATAAATGTTTACTTATTATAGGGAAATTATAGCCCTTTTACGCTATAGATATTTAACAGCTATATAGAAATAAACTAACCTTATTAAATTGTAACATTTCAGTCTTTCTGTTTTTTCCTTTGTGGACATTTTAAAAACATTTCTTTAACTGACAGACAAAATTATACATACTTATCATGTTCAACATGATGCTGTGAAGTGTATATACATGGTGAAATGGGTAAATCTAGCTAATTAACAATGCATTACCTCACATAGTTATCATTTTCGTAGTAAGAACACTTAGCATTCACCCTCTGTGTTTTTCAGGAATACGATGTGTCATCATTAACTATAGTTAATGGCTATTATGAATGGTGCTGCAATAAATGTGGGAGTATACCTATCTCTTCAATATACTGATTTCATTTCCTTTGGATAAATGCAGGCAATTCCTAGGTTATGAATAAGATAGTCTCTGTAGGTTGTTCTTAAGTTGAATTTGTGTATAAATTATAGCAGGTACATTTACCTATTACCTGTAATGACTACTATTTATGAGCCATAAGTCAGTCCGATGTTTGTAAGTTGGGGACTGCCTGTTTCTAGTAGTGGGATTGCTGGATTAAATCGTAGTTCTATGTAAAATTTTGTGATGAACCTCCATACTGCTTTCCATAATGGTTATGCTGATTTACATTCCTGCCAGCAGTATGTAAAGATTCCCTTTTCTCCCCATCCTTGCTGGTACTTATTGTCTTTTTATTAATAGCCATTTCAACAGATGTGAGGTAATGATCACATTGTGGTTTTAATTCATATTCCCTGATGTTTATTGATACTGGGCATTTTTTCATATGCCTATTAACTATTCATATGTCTTCTTATGAGAAATGTCTATGGATGTGTTTTGCCCATTTTTTAACTGGGTTATTTGTTTCCTTCTTATTGAGTTCCTTATATGTTTTTGATACCCCTTAGCAGATACATAACTTATAAATATTTTCTTCTATTCTGTAGGTTGTCTCTTCATTTTGCTGATTGTTTACTGTGCAAAAGCTTTTTAGTTGAGTAGTATGTATAATCTCATTTGTTCTTGCATTTGTTGCCTGTGCTTTTGAGGTTGTAGCCAAAAAATCATTGCCTAGACCAATGTCATGCAGCTTTCACCTATTTTCTTCTAGTGTTTTATCGTTTTGGGTCTTACATTTAGGTCCTTAATTCATTTTAGTTGATTTTGTATTTGGTGAGAGGTAAGGGTTTAATTTTATTCCTCTATGGATATCTAGTTTTCCCAGCACTGTTTATTGAAGAGACTCTCCTTTCCTCCTTACGTATTTTTGGCACCTTTGTTGAAAATCAGTTAGTTGTAAGTGCATGGATTTATTTCTGGGGCCTCTATTCTATTCTGTTCATCCATGTCTCTGTTTTTATACCAATACCATGCTGTTTTGGTCACTATAGCTTTGTGGTATATTTTGAAGTCAGGTAGTGTGATGCCTCAGGCTTTGTTTTTTTTTTTTTTCCTCAGGGTTGCTTTGGCTCTTTGGTATGTCCCTATAGTTTTGTTATAAATGTTGTCCATGGGCTTTTTGGTTTTGTTATCAAGTTGCAAATTAGAGGGGAAATTAGACATGATTCAACAATCATCCCACCACTCTCTATGTTTTTTTTTCTTCCTTTTTATTGTGTTACTACACCTATGTCTGTTTTGTCCCCCCCACTCACTGTTGCAGAGTTCAAGTCACTTTCCCATGTTCATTTACTAGTCAAAAGCATTATTTTAAATCACAGTATAATCATATATTATGGTTACGTATCATGACATATTGAACTGTTCGCTCAAAAATGAAATTTACATTCTCTTTTTTTTTTTTTTTTTTTTTGAGACAGCCTCAAGCTGTCCCCCTGGGTAGAGTGCTGTGGCTTCACAGCTCACAGCAACCTCCAACTCTGGGTTCAAGCGAGTCTCCTGCCCCAGCCTCCCAAGTACCTGGGACCACAGGCGCCTGCCACAATGCCCGGCTATTTTTTGGTTGCAGCTGTCATTGTTGTTTGGTGGGTCTGGGCTGGATTCGAACCCACCACCTTAGGTGTATGTGGCTGGCACCTTAGCCACTTGAGCCACAGGCGCCGAAATTTTCATTCTTTATAGGTGAATGATTCATGCTAACGTGTTAGCTAATCATGATAACAACTAATGCTGTGATGAACATTTAGACATTTCTACTTTCTTTAATGGTTGCATTATTTTTTAATTAATTTTTTTTTTTTTTTTTGAGACAGTCTCACTTAGTCACCTCTTAAGTCAAACCTTAAAAGAGTTTCAGGTTGCTGTGAGCTATAGCACCATGGCGCTCTGGTCTCAAACTCCTGAACTCAGGCCATCCACCAGCCTCAGCCTCCCAGAGTGCTAGGATTATAGTCATGAGCAAGTGCCCAGCTTGCTTACATTTTGTCAATAATTGTAAAGATGTTTGTTTTCCTGTTTTAGCATGCTTCATGATGATCCAAGCCGAAGAATTCCTGCTGAAATGGCATTGTGCAGCCCATTCTTTAGCATTCCTTTTGGTAAGTTGTTTGTGTTTTTATTTTTTTCCTGATTATTTGACAGTCAAGTAAGATATCAGGAGTAATTTGTATTCCCAAACTCCTTTCTCTCTTGTTCACTGATTTATTTGGCGGGGGGGGGGAGGTTACGTTTAAATACGTGTAACTATATCATGATGAATTTTAACAGCCCCTCATATTGAAGATCTGGTGATGCTTCCTACTCCAGTGCTAAGACTGCTGAATGTGCTGGATGATGATTATCTTGAGAATGAGGAAGAATATGAAGGTTAGTACTTTCTAAGTTACAGTCTAATGTGTCTTTTCTTACCTAAGTCTAGAAGAGAGTTATCTATTCATAATATTTTCATATTTTCCTAGTTTATACAGTGAGGGTGTTGGACTATATGATCTCTAAAATACCCTCACTTTTTGATTCATAATGTTCTTTTGACTGCTTTTCATATCATCTTTACCAAATCAATAAAGAAGGTTAATTGTCCCAGCAACTTCTGTCTCTCTGCTCCTCTTCTAGCCCTTCTCTGTGTTTTTATTTCTTCTATTTTTGCTCTCTTTTTTTGTTCTTAACAGTTCATTCATTCAAGACATACTTACTGAGTATTTCCTATGTTGCCATCATGGTATTATTCCCTGTCTTTAGGATAGTAGAGAAGATAGATTTATAAATATACAATTATAGTTGTGAGAATCTTGTCAGTTAAAGCTAAAGAGGTAAAGGGCGGTGCCTGTGGCTCAAAGGAGTAGGGCGCCAGCCCCATATGCCAGAGGTGGCAGGTTCAAACCCAGCCCTAGCCAAAAACTGCAAAAAAATTAAAAAAAAAAAAAAAAAAAGCTAAAGAGGTAGCTGGAGCATGGGTAGACCTATTTAGTGTATTTAAGAATTTGGATTTTACCTCAGACATAGTAGCACTGGTGAAAGAACTTTGTATCAGACATAGAACAGTCCCTGGCTTATGGCAGTCACCCAATAAATACCTCTTTTTGTTGCATGCAGTAAAGAGTTATTCAAAATTTTAAGTAGGAGGAAGGAATTGAGCGTGTGTTTTATTAGGAAGCATTTGTGTCAACCTAACCCTACTACTATAGAGGCAGTTTTGTATAGTGGTTAAGAGTGTAGACTGAGGTTATCTTTTGCCGCCACTGATTTAGCTTCATTGACCTGTACTTTCCTTACCTGTACGACAGGCGTAGTAAATAGTACCTATCTCATAGGATTGCTGTGAAAATTAAATGAGTAAATTTATAAAAATTTCTTAGACCAATACCTGGCAAATAGTAAGCAATCAGCAGATGTTAGCTATTTTTAACTACTAGAATGTATGTGCCATCAGAGCTAGGGTTTTGTTTTTGAGACAGAGCCTCAAGCTGTCGCCCTGGGTAGAGTGCTGTGGCATTATAGCCCACAGCAGCCCTCAACTCCTGGGCTCAAGCGATTCTCCTGCCTCTGCCTCCCAAGTAGCTGGGACTGTAGGCGCCTGCCACAACACCTAGCTATTTTTTCTGGTTGCAGCTGTCGTCGTTTGGCGGGCCTGGGCTGGATTCGAACCTGCTAGCTCAGGTGTAGGTGGCTGGTGCCTTAGCCACTTGAGCCACAGGTGCCAAGCCAAAGCTAGTATTTTTTATATTGTTATTTTTTTAACTGCTATATTCACATGATAGGCACTCAAAAAATATTTGGTATATTGTAGGAAGGAAGGAAAGATGGAACAAGGTATACACTATGAGTTAGTCCACCTAATTGAGTGACTGGATATGAGAAAACTGGATGGCTCTTAGATATCTGAGTTGAGCCATTTGGCGAATAGTGGCACTAATTAAAGAGAAAAGTGCTAGTTAAAAACATAAAGTAATAGAGGAGAAAAAGCAGATCTTGGGGACTATTTTGGATAAGAAGAAGGGTATCAAATGTAGTCACTGAAATAGGTCCTGTTCATGGAAATATGTTGGAAGAGAAAGATGTTGGTTATGGCTACGTATAAGTTCTGTCAGAGTAGGTAGAAAGTTAACAATGTTCTTGCATAGTAACCCATATTTTCTTTTCTTTTCTTTTCCTTTTTTTAAAAATTTTAAGACAGAGTCTCACTATATAGCCCTCAGTAGAGTGCTGTGGTGTTACAGCTCACAGCAACCTCCAACTCTTGGGCTTAAGCGATTCTCTTGCCTCAGCTTCCCAAGTTGCTGGGCCAACAGGCCCCTTCCATAACGCCCTGCTATTTTTTGTTGCAGTTGTCATTGTTGTTTAGCTGACCTAGGCCAGTTTTGAACCCACCAGCCTTGGTGTATGTGGCTGGCGCTATAACTACTATGCTACGGGCGCTGAGCCAGTAACCCATGTTTTCTGTGAATGTCATTTAGCACTCAATTTTGAACTTCTCTAATTTTTTCCTATTTCTTTATTATTTTATTGATTTCTGTGTTTTAGTTATTTGCTATTATTTGATATCTAATCTCAAATATTTTCTAGATTCTTGACCTGACAGTTTTTGATTTTCTATATCTTTTGCCCACAAATTTTATTTAGTTTTATATCCTATTTAAAATTGAAAATATTTAAAAGAGGAGTCTTTATTTTGTACTGATTATGTTTCTTCTTTGTTTCTTGCTCTGTGTCTTATATCTTTTTCTTTTAGATTACTGCTTTTTGAGTCTACATAATCCTTAAGTCAGTTGGTGTCATTCTGTGACACATGACAATAGGTCTAATTTTTTAAACACTTAACTCTATGCCTAGTACTTTATATTGTAATACCCCTAGACCTGAAAATATAGAGTCGGACCCCCCTTAAGTGCAATTAATCAGAAATTTATTGAATCTGCTCTGGGGATGTCCTGAGAGACAGTTCCGTCCCAGTAATGGGCCAGTTGCCTTATGTAATTTTTGTGCAAGCATACTACAGAAGCGAAACGTGGCTGGTTAAGGGGGGGGTTATAGCTCGGGTAGTCATGGGTACAGCAGTGGTTACAATTATGTAACAATGATTAATACAGCCTTGGTTGACAATGGATATATATTAAATCACAATGGTTATAGTTATGTAACCATGATTAATACAGCCTTGGTGGATTTCCACCATTGTTCATCCACTGAGAACTTGGTTTCATCCACTGAGAACTTGGGTTTTTTGTAAAACTTGGAATTTTTCTTTCTTGTTCTGAAGCTTGTTCTTGGAATTGCCTCTGAGGGGAAGGAGGAGGAGGCAGGCGGCCTGGGAACTTGCCTGGAGTAGGGGGCAGGCTGGGCTGTTCCCAGAGTCAACTGTGGGGGGAATCAGAGGGGGGAGGCCAGCCCACTTCATTTTCCACTGGTCTTTTCGGGAAATCAAATCCTTGATTTGCTGAAGAAAGGGGTCTTACTCCTGGGGGATTTAGGGCAGAAGTACCCTGGTGGTGGGCTAATTTTTATTTTTTCCTGTGATATCCCCGCCCTTTTTTTAAGTCTGAAGTTTAATTAAGATAAGTTCCTTGAGGAGTTTCCTCAGGCTTCAGCCCTGTGTTGATTAGTCAGCTCCCAGTATGTGGCTAGAGTAGGATATGTTGACTATTTTAAAAGTTAAGGGGTAGTGAAGTTTTATTTAGCTAACTGTGATGATTTCAGGTGAGGATTTTTTTAATCTTTCTTGCTGTGTATGTGGTCAGGATGATGGTGTAAAGTTTTTTTTAATCTTGGTTTCGGGGGACTAGTTTCTTATTTTAAATTTGGACTTGGTTCCCTTTATTCTCTAGAGAGAAAGTTTTTGGATGTATAGGCACAAAAGATTAAACAAATATGGTTAATTACTCCAGTGAAAATTTTTTTCTTGCTACTTTTTAGGGTTTTTAATCTCTTTAGTTCAGTTTTTTTCCAGTTTTTTTAGGCATTTTTGCTAAATTGTAGGGAATTGATAGAGGTTTTTTTTTGAACAGCACTAGTAGCTGAGAATTGAGAACTATATTCAATTAAGTTTTGCTTTCTGGCAGAGTTTATTAATTTTTGTTCTTACGGCTTTGTTTATGCACTTTATTCTGTAGTATTAAATACTGCACAGGTTTTTCACAGATGATCTTTGTTGAGTTTTGAGGCTTTAGAGTAAATACAACTATTGTATATATTTTTTTACTTTTTGGCCAGTCTCTTAGTTTGATTTACCAGATTAATTTAGTAAAATAGTTATGTTTCATTTGATGCGTTGACAGTACAGATAAGGCTGGGATTTAATACAGGTGGGCTACAGGGTTTTTTTTATTTTTTGTATTTATGTCCTTTAAGACTGTCCACCTACTGTCTTCATCACCTTATTCTTTTCTTTGTATCTTGCTGTGTAACACTTTTTTCTGCTTCCAAATACACTTGAGTATTTAAATTTTGCGTAATTATTGCTGCTAAATATTTGTGTTTAAGAGTTTTCCAAGAACTAAAGTGCAATAGATAATGTAATACCATTAAGTACCTTTGTTCTGATTAGTGGAGTCATCATCAAATAACGTGTGTTAGTTATAGGTCAATTTCTTAGCTAGAAATTATTATATGTGTTGGAACAGTTATCTTGTAATTTTGATGGGAGCAGGAAAGGAAGTTAAACTCAAACTTTACATTGTATAGTTTCAAATGAAGTAAAGATTAAAATATTTAACCAAACAAATGAGGGGGCTCAGTACCTAAAGTGGCTAAGGTGCCAGCCACATACAACTGAGCTGGCGGGTTTGAATCCAGCCCAGGCCCACCAAACAATGAAGGCTGCAACCAAAAAATAGCTGGGCATTGTGGCAGGTGCCTATAGTCCCAGCTACTTGGGAGGTAGAGGCAGGAGAATCGCTTGAGCCCAGGAGTTGGAAGTTGCTGTGAGTTGTAATTCCATGGCACTCTACTCAGGGCGACAGCTTGAGGCTGTGTCTCAAAAAAAAAGAAAAGAAAAGAAAGTGAGGGAGTGAAATATGGAAAGAAAAAAAAGAGGATGAAGGAAGGAAGGAAGTAAGGCAGGAGGGAAGGAAAGAATTTTTTTAAATTAAAAATTATTGGAAATTTTATTTTTTAATATTCTTGGAGTAAGAAAGGCCTTTCTCATATACAACACAAAACTAAGAGGCAATAAAATAATTCAACAAATTTTACCTTGACATAAACTATCCTAAGAAAGATCAAAAGGCAAATAATAAGTTAAGAAACAATGTTTACAGCTGTTAATACAATTAGTAGGAAAGAAAGTACAAATGCACTTCATACATTTTCAGATTCGTTTATTATTGAAATGCTGATTAAAACCAAACTACAATATCTTTGTTATCCATTACATTACCAGTGATGAAAACATTTATTAATGATAATCCTCTTGTGGGTAAGGGGGCAGGAACACAGATGTTCTCATACTTCTCTGGACACAGTTTACACTGGTAAACCTTTATGAAAAAAGCAGGTTGGTAATTCTAACAGAATTACAATTTCATGTCAATTTTGATGCAGCAGTTCTATTTCTAGAATCTCAGCTTAGACACACACAAGTGCATGGAGCTATGCACCTGTTGTCTATTACAGTATTGTTTGTAATAGCGAACAGTTTGGAAATAGTTTAATTATGTAAAGGACATAGTAGTTTATTGAACATGCATAGAGTAACATACTTCACAATCATAAAAACAAATGAGAAAATTTTATATAATGATATGGAAAAGTCTTCAAGATAATATTGTTTAATAAAGCAAAAGCAAAATTAGCTTTTTTTACTTATAGCACATGTAACCATATTTGCTTGAATATGTTGTAATTCTGGCAGAACACAGAAGAAACTGATCATGTTTGTTGCTTTCAAAAAGGGGATGGAAAGGCAGTTGGGGAGATGTGAGGAATACTTCAGTTTTTAAAATTTTGAATTATTGGAGTGTGTCACCTCTTCAAAACACTAAATTTAAAATATTAAAAAAATTATTAAATGCATTGAATTTATATTCATAAAGCTTAATTTTAGAATATATGGAAAATGACCTTATCAAATGTATTCATGAATTCTTTGATGATTTAAAATTTTTAAATATTGAATGCTTATTAATCGTATCAGTTACTGTCATGTATTGTAAATACCAGATGTTGTAGAAGATGTAAAAGAGGAATGTCAAAAATATGGACCAGTGGTATCTCTGCTTGTTCCAAAGGAAAATCCTGGCAGAGGGCAAGTAAGTGAATGTTTTTGTAATTACAGAATTATTTAGAAGTTATTAAATTTGTGTTGAATGTTTAGTTTTGGAAAAAGATAATATATAAAAATTTTATTAAGAATTATGAATTTTGCATTTTGGATGACTTTTTTTGTCCTATCTCCTTTTTCTAAAAGTTATATCATTTTCTTGTATTTTTTTATCACTGAAAATTTGTTTTTAAAGAAGTGTTAATCTACTTTGGAACTATTATAAATAGTGATGCAAATTGAATTGTGCTAATTTATACCAAGTTTGGCTAGAGAAATATTTTGACTCAATATTGTTTTAATTAAGTAGAGTTAGAAAACCAATTAGGTTAGGTTTTTATTGTGATAGAAATGCTGGACTGAGTTCTGGCTTCAGGAAGGCTAGCTTTAAGATTATCCCCAAATTTTGCATCTATAAAATTTACAGCCTCAAACCAATCAGAGTGTCTTCTTTAGAAATTCTGCAAATTATATGGCAGAGGAAATAAGAAAATCATTATTTTTAGCCAGGCGTCATGGTGGTTGCCTGTAGTCCCAGCTACTCGGGAGGCTGAGGCAAGAGAATCGCCCAAGTCCAAGAGCTGGACACCTCAGCACTCTACTGAGGGCAACAGAGTGAGACTGTCTCTAAAAAAAAAGAAGAAGAAGAAAATCTTTATTTATTTATTTTTTTATTTTTGAGAAACAGAATATTGTTTAACCTTATCTCAAGCTTTCTTAATCTTGACTATTGACATCTGAGCCTGATGGTTTTCTTTGGGGCAGCTGTTCTGTGCACAGTAGCATGTTTAGCAGCATCCCTGGCCTCTACCCTTGAGTTCTACCCCTATCCCCACTCCGACAACCAGAAGTGTTCCTAGACACTGCCAAATATCTTTTGAGGGATAAAATTGACTCTGGTTGTGGTTTATTATTTTATCTTATAGCTTAATGTTATGAAAATTCATGGCAACTTAAGGAATATTAAATTTATTTTGGTCTTAATAAATAGTTATTGCCCATCAAGTAATAATAGATAGCATTTGCCTTATTCAGTGTCAGGAGCATGCTAAACACTGGTCAGTCATTTAACCAACATTTATTGAGCATCTGTTGCATTCTAGGCACTCATCATAACACACTGAACAGTGATTACATCAGACAAAAAATTGGTGATGAGTGCTAGGGAGAAAAGTAGATTGAGAAAGAGACTTAAGGAGTACTGGGGTCAGGTGAGTCGCACTTCTAAGTAGGGTACTAGGAAAGATGTACTGAAATGGTTACATCTGAGTCAAGATTTGAAAGAAGTGAGGAAGGGCTCGCTGCACTTCAGCCCTACTTTGGGCAAGTGACTAGTACTGTATATCACTCTTGTGTGAGCATGGTGAAAGATTATACATCTTTCCCTCAACTTGTCTTTGATGAAGTTTTTAGAATTGAACTGACCTATAACGTATTTTAAACCTCACTGTTCTAAAGTATGGTGCATAGACCAGCAGCATTGGTATCACTTGGGAGTTTGTTGAGAAATTCAGAAACTCAGCCTCATGTTCTAGGGTTGTCCAGCCTTTTTTGGTCTCTCCTTCAAGTTGGAAGAGTAAGAGTTGCCTTGGGCCACACATTAAATACAAAGATGCTAAGGAAAACTGATGAGCCAAAGAAAAGATCTGTGCATACTTTTTGTGATATCCAACACCACAGATACCTAAATGGTCCTTAAATAATCTGCGTGTGGCCCAAGGGCTGCAGGCTGAACACCTGGACCTATAGAAGCAAACTCTGTATTTTAACAGAATTCCCAAGTGATAGGTATATATTCGAGTTGCTAAAGCACTGATTTAAAAACCTTGGTGGAAATGAAATTACTTTGTTTTCTCTGTCTACATTCAGGTCTTCGTGGAGTATGCAAACGCTGGTGATTCCAAAGCTGCTCAGAAATTACTGACTGGAAGGATGTTTGATGGGAAGTTTGTTGTGGCTACATTCTACCCGCTGAGTGCCTATAAGAGGGGATATCTGTATCAAACCTTGCTTTAACCAGTAACCTAAGGACTGTTTCCTGTTTCTCCTCTTCCATTTCCTGGGTTATTGTATTCCACATCTGAATGCAGGAGTCCCCCCTCCCATTTTAAGGGGGTACTTTTTACATTTATTTAATCCTCCTAATGTGCAGCCATTGCCCAAGCAGTGACTGCATTGCAGACGTTTGGCACTGAGTAGGACAAGACCTCTCAGCTATACATTGAGAGGCGTAGAGCATCCATGTGGGCAGCCTTTTTTTGTGCAGTAGGGCAGGTGCTGCTCTTCACTATATAACCTAAAAAGATACTAATTATTTTACGTGACCATAAAGCAAGCGTGAATGTGTTGTAGTGAATATTATTAACAAAGTTGTTAAGGTTGGTGACATTACTTAGAGATTGTTTCTTTATGTTGACAGGTGGTTCTTCCTTATTTTGATAACAGAGTATCAGAGCTGGCACTGGATGCTCTCAGTAATGTTAAGTAATTGTCAAGCAGCAGTTACCTACTGTGTTCTTAACACTGAGTTGTGAATCTTTTTAAAGGAGTACTGTATGACTGAATATTCCTTTAAAGAAACTGCAGTGAGCCTATCTACTACTTTTTTTTAAATTAAGGCTTTTTAAAATAGAAAGCTGATGCTTGATCTTGCACAATTTTTATGTCTAGTATGTATACTTGAGTGGGTGTGCAAATGTGAAAGATTAGGGAAAATTTGAGTCAGTATACTTTATAGTGTGAATCTTGTGAGCTAATACAGTCTACACCCATCTTTCCCCCACCTGTTTCACATCTGTAAGATTTAGTGTATGTTTTTTAAGAGTTGGTCAGTCTGGTAGAATGTAAATGATGAAACAGTCCATTCCTGAGAGGCTCAAAGCAAACTGGAGTCTAGCCTAGAGTTATGTTGAAGCTCTCAGAGTGATTGTAACAAAAAAAAGGTTTTGCTCCTTGTGAATTATCCCCTCCTTCGGTGTACTTTAGACCTTGTATTAGCTCATTGTCTTTGTGCTGAATCTCCTAAAATTGTAAGATTTCTCAAGATGTGGCTCTTTCTGCTACTATGGAAAATTCTTTCTTCTAAAGGTATAGTGGAAGAAAAAGAAAAATAGTCAAAGAGAGGGTGAGTAATCAGGATTCTTTTTTTCTTCCTTTCTCTCTTTCATTGTGTCTTCCCTCTTCTCCCTCTCCCTCATTCTCTGCCTCTGTCTGTAGCTAAAGAAAAGCTAGAGGAATGGCATCCTGGGTAGTCTGGCTTTTGACTGCAAGAAGTTAAGAAACATAGAGATAGGACAAGGTAGAAGTAGAAAGGAAGAAAACTTCAGAAGAATTCTTAGAAGACTTATAACAATCTAATATGTCCCTGAGATGAGGATGTCAGTCTGCATGAGTTCTTAGACCCAGGTTAATGACATGGTTTTAAGAATTATAATTATGGATTCTTCTCACTTTATGGTAGATTGTCTATAAAGGTATAAAAATTAGGAAACTTTATAAAGCACTGATTATACAAAAAAAAAAAAGACAAATCGTATACAGGTTATGAACTTTTTGCCTGTTTTCCTTACCTGAATGAAATTTTTATTTATTATTTTTCCTAAGGAAAAATGTGTTTTAAAATCTTTCCCTGCTTTGAGCCTCCTCATATAATCTTTCCTTGTGTGTGCCATGCAGATTACTGAGAGTCCAATTAGAATTTACATTTTAGAGAATGAATTCTTTCCCCCTTTCACACAACCACTGACATTTTAGTTATAGTTACCAAATTACTGAAGTCTCTTTTAATATTTATTATGTAATCAAATTTGGTATAAGGAGGCTGATTTATGAATTACCAAAGGGTCTTGGATGGTCCTTAATATGTGCCCTTAGAAGGAATAACTATTATGTTTTATTTTGGACTTTTCAGAGATTAATTAGTTTGATTACAATTCAAAATTCAAGAGAGTAGAACCAGGATTGTAAAGACCTACGCTCTCTTAAAACATAAATGTTTGTATGGGTAGCAGCTTTTGTGGTGATGAGAAACATTAGGTTTTTACATGTGTTCTGATGAACACAGAATACCATTGAGTTCTTTTTGAGGGCAAGTGTTCTAGGTTAGCACCTATAACTTTCTCTCCCCCCCCTTCCTGAAAAGAAAAGCCCTTACAAATAAACTGCAGCTGAGGCTTCTAAGCTTAGTCATGCAGTGTGCTGCTAACATCTTGATGCTGAACTTCCCAGCATTCTTTATCATCATCATCTTATTGATAGAGTCATATGTATATTTAGTGTTTAACACTGTAGAATATTTTTACAGAAGGTGCAAACTAGATTTTAAGGGAGTTGAGGGAATAATTGATGAGCCTCGAATTAACCACGCGTTGAATTAAATACTTTATGTTAAAGCCACAGGACTGAAAAAAGATGCCTCCCATGTTTCAGATTGTCATTTTATAACTCTTAGCCCATTCTACCAAAGAAACGTTGACAGGTTCTCCCTCCCTTCTAAGATTACTTAATGTCTTTCTTAAACCTGAACCAAATACTATCAGAAAATGCAATTTTCATAATTCCTTTAAGACGAAATATGTACACAGGGATTTTGATTTCATAAAGTTACTGAAAATTTTGAGTTTCCTTTTGAGAGTCAGGGTAATGAGGTGAGGGTTCCTGTCATTTAACCCCGACCTTTTGTGGCAAATTTTATCTCAGGTAGTTTTTCTTTTTCTAAATTAATTCTTGTGCTTCCTTGCCTTTCATTTGTAAATACCTGTACTTCCTTGCCTCATACCTTCTTAGTTACTTTTTTATTGTTCTGTGGTGTTGCTGTGGCCCATTGTGCATCCAAAAAGGCATATAAACTGATTATTCTATAAAAAAAATCTTTGATTCTTTAGAAACATACTTAGAAGAGGTGGCTAGCTAGCTGCTAGCAAAACTGTAATGCTGTATTAGAGAAGAACAAGTAGAGTTAGACATTTCAGTAAGAGCACTAGCTAGAAGTAAGTATTGGCTACCTTTTAAAGGAATTTAAAAATATTATCCTCTTGCAATAAGAGATCTGTATTTATTACCACTGGATGTCTTCCTTGGTTTTTGGCCATCAATATAGCAATTCTCTTTAGAGAAATTCCCTTTCTACTATGTCTTGAGCCAAAACTATAGCTGCTTTTAGAAAAGAAACCATAAATATGGCTATTTTCATCCTTCTCTTTATTTTCATTGAGAGAAAATATTGCCTTTTTGGTAGTCCAGCTACTAAAGATACTGAGATAATGTTAAATTAACCTTCAAAAGAAAATCTCTGAGTTTTTATTTAACTTGCCTTCCAGATTCATGTTACTTACATTTTAACTTTTCAGCAAATTTATTAGCAGGAATGCTGCCAGAAACAGTACTGCCATGTAAGGGAAGCTGAAGAGAAGCTCTGGAGATGTGCCTTTCTCTATCTTACTAGACTGGACTTTACCCTGGTGAGGGCATCACTTAGATTCCTGGACTAAATTAAAGGCAGAGGTAGAGCACTTACCAGAGCCCTTCACAGCTCGTTTTATTTTATTCATCAACTACAAGTAACTAACATTTTGGCATCATTTTCATAGGTCTTATTTTCTGACTGTATTAAATTAGGCCTCTTATACAGATTTCTACTATCAGTTTCACTTGGCAGCATGAAATTTTATTTTTTACAGTTAATTTAATAAAAATCAGCACCATGGTAACTGGTAGTAACTTTAGTAACGTAGTTACTGGGTGAGAGGGTGGGGGAAACAGTTACCATGTGTTTATCAAGACTCTTATGCAAGGGTACGTGCTAGGTGGCTATATTCAGATTAGGGTACAGGTGGAATCATGTGATGACTTTTGGTCTGGTGGACATATAGGTAGATTAAGCAAGTGCCTTTTGTTTCCTGGAAAATACTAAAATTCATTTGGGTAAAAGCTTCACAGATGATGGTAATTCATTGCACCTCTGCCTTTCCCTTGGAATAACTTTTGGATTGAGTCACAGTATAAAAGTCCAACATATCCTTGGTTTACCTTTTTTGTGTGTGTGTAAAACTATTCATATTTGATTTTATTCTGATATTACATGTGATGGAAAAGCCGGAGTTATCTGGCAGAATTTAATTCTTCCTTGCATCTAGTTCCATTTTTAATATCAGGCTCCTTCCTCAAATCTTATTACTGTAGCTCTCTCTGATATTATTTATTTATTTATTGTCAATTATGGTCACATGCAGACCAGTCCTTGGTCACAATTAACTCAAAGGAATTCCCATTTCTTCTTAAGGTGCTCAGTAAATCACCTTTATTTTGAGATGGTAATCTTTCAAGTTAGTATCAATTACTAGCTTTCTCAATGAATATAAAAATGTTGTCTCCATCATATGGAGCTCATCTGAGCCTCTTGTAGTATATTTGGTAAGTTCCATTCTTAATCATAGGCAAACATGGATATGTTAGTTTTTACAATACCCAGAATTTTAAAGATTTTGTTTTGCTTTGTTTTGTTTTAGTTAGCTGTTTATCTACCTGGTACTGCAGGATACATCGTGTTTCTTATATTAGCCACTTGCCCCAGATGGTTTTCACTATTTTTTAAATTACATGATGATCAGGAGATTCGTATAGTGGCATGTAGTTGATAAGTAAGTACTATGGATATTTAAGAAGAAAGTAAATATAATTTTAACTATTTTTGCTGTAATTTTATAGGAGAAATTGGCTGTAAAAGAAATGTCTATAAACCAGAGAGCATTTAGGAAATTTTATATTTTATAGGTGGTCACTAAGGTGATCTTAAGGGTATAAGATACATAGTTTACACAAACTTTATTCTGATAGGAAGTTTTTATTCATTTTCCTACAGCTCAGCACTTTCGTTGTTCCTTATACTACTTCTGAGGATTAATGTTTTAAATTTGCTTTATTTGTGCTTTTCAGAGAGTTGTCATAATCAAGACAGTTGTGGTTGTGGTACCAAAAAGCTGGAATTCATGGGAAACTAATCAAATGATTGCCCAGGTGTCATTTCCCATTACATTGGGTAGCTATCACAGTACCCTGAAAACAAGTGATAGCTCTTCTAAAAGAGCACACTTGTTTTGTGACCTAGGCTCATAGTGTCTTAATTTAAAGGCAAAGAAAAACATTTTTACTTGCCTCAAATACATATAATCGCTAATTCTTGCACAGAAGAGAGCTTGTTTTGTTTTACTACTTTGTATAATGGGAATAAGTCACATTCTGGGGAAAAAAATTAAAAACAACTAGAGTTGTTCATTTTACTTTGGGGGGTTTTTTGGGAGGGATCAATACCTACTTTTTCTGGAGGGGAACCCTGCTTGCTGCCATAAGCTCTTGATTGTCAGCAAGAGAATTATTTATAATCACTTTTTGATTCCAAGTTGGAATTGCCTTCCCCTTCTAAGTTATCACCTCTTAATAATATACATGATATCAGGACAATTAAATGTATAAAAGCAAATGTGGTGAAGTATTCTATAATCATGCATATAGAGACACAAAATCTCTTCAGTTATTTGAATTATGTAGCTGTATTATCGTACTAGCATGGGTAGTCAGAGACTGCCAAATTAAAGAATAAGGAGGAGAAAGATAGGTAATAAAACAAGGGGAGGGAGGTAGAAAATGTCTCCCTTACCGGTATTAGTAATCTTCCATTCAGTTAGTAATCTAAAAATGGTATTTATTTTTAAAAATCTAGATTTGGTACTTGTAGCACAGAAATATTGCCTTTCCCACACATTCCTTATTATTGTTTCCCCAGAAAATTATTTTAAGAGTTTGTGAAACTGGATTACATATCCGTAGTCACTTTGGCCTAATTCTTACAAATAAATATTTGTACTCCAGCTTTTTTGTATTCTGTGTAAGTTACCACTCATGCAAGTCAAGGATCAGAAAGAAACTGGGATTAGCCATCTCTGTATTGCCCTTTGCACATTGGGTACAGTGAGTGGCATTAGTAAGCACTGGCTGCAAAATTACAGCACCTTATGGAGCTAAGTAGTGTTTATTTATTAAAAGAAAAAAGTCTGTACGTCTTTAGAAAATTTACTTTGCAAAGTGTAAACTGTCCTATCTTTTCCAGCAGGATTTCTTCTTTCATAGTTAATTTTCTTTGGAAAAATCTTAAATAATTTAACATTCCTTTATATCCTCTTAACAGTGTCAAATCTGGGGTGGAAGGGACTTAATTTTTCCCAAAAAGGGCTCCATCTTTGCTATCATTGGATCACTCCCAGAAATCCACTAATGGTCAACAAATGTTAACTATGGTGTCTTGTGTTAGCACTGGAGTGGTTGCTTGTGAATATAAAAACCTAGTACTGTGTTCCCTCAGTAACATGTAATTACTGTGTTTTTGAAAAGAAGGTATAGTTAGAAAAAATGTGAACTACCACTTAAACCAAAGCCAGTTATAAGGAGTCTTCTCTCCTGGTGGTTTACCTTCACCTCAGAACCACAAGAATATTACAGTGGATAGTTGTCTGTAACCTTTCTTCCAGTTCCAATTGCATATTGGTCTTGGCATTTCTTGGCACTATAGTTCTCTGTTCTGTGTGATGCCTTATTGTTTGTGAGGTTTCTTTTTTTAATTAAATAACTGAGTGGACTATAAATGTAGATGTATGTCAGAACCAGGAAGTTGTTTTCTCAAATCCCTAAATTTCTTTTAACCTTGTTTTTTCTTGTTGAGTAGCAAAGGACTTTATTTTCCACTTTCCTATATAACTAAAAAGTATGAACACTGCATTTTAATTGACTGTATTGCGTACTTTTTTGCTGAAAACTTTTTCTGTAAACACAATTGCCTTGTTCAGTTTTGGTGTAAACTGACGTACCATAAGATGCACTGTTGATATGCTTTCTGATGTGTGTTTGATAAGAGTGATAAAATAAAGCTTAAAAATAAAGAAGTTGCTTTTTTATTTTCACTATTTCCATATTCGGTATAAACGAGTAACAAATAAATGTATTTATTTTTAGGATTTAATTTTTACTAAAAACTACTATTGAAAAAGTGTCCATGTAATCCCAACTGTTTGGTTCTAAAGAGTATGATTTTTCATTTTTGAAAATAGCGTATCAACTTGACAATACTAAAATGTAATTTTGTGTTTTGGAATAATGTTTCTGATATTGTGACAGCTTGATGTGATAAAAAGAGCTAGAATTCAGGGTTAGAAGTTTGGGGTCTTAATATTGATATTAGTTGTATTTTTATGTCATGAAGACCCAGTGAGATTGTAGGTGCAGTAGTAAAAAGAAACCACCATCAGTTATGAAGCGTTGCCATATATAATGTTCTTTTTTTACATATGAGAACTGAGGCTCAAGTAGGTTAAGTAAACTTGCCCAACGTTTCGTAAAACTTAGAGGTGATATTCATATGTTACTCTATCTTAGGAGGGGCACTGGCAGGTTTATTTTAGGAAGGCAATGACTGATCTAGATGGTAAATTTAAGGGAAAGACTTAGGAGGGACACTTTAGGAGATTGATAAATAATAAAAGTTCAGATTAGAGATAATGAATGTTGAAATCAGCACTTCTCATACTTATGACAGAATTACCTGGGAGGGCTTGTTAGAATACAGATTGCTGGCCCCAGCCTGAGAGTTTCGGGAGGTAGTTCTTTGTGGGGTCTGAGCACTTGCATTTCTGATGAGTTTACAGGAGGCTACTGCCACTGGTCTGGGGACCACACTTTGAGAAACACTCACCAGTCTACAGGGGTCCTAGTTGTGGGATTGAAAAGCAGAAGTAGGCCCCATTCAAGAACTACTTGGCAGTCATTCTCAATCTCTCCTCGCTGGTAGTTGCAGGAATAATAGTAACAGTATTATTTCGCACTGTGCCTTATGCTAAATGACACACATACACAAAATCCGCACAACAAGCCTATGAAGAACATATTGGTTTTCTCTGTGTTTATTGGTTGAGGTAATGGACGGTTAGATTGCCTTCCTCCCTGGGTTTTATTTACACAGTAGGCAAATGAATGTCCAGCTCTGAGGCTGTGCTCAATACCACTATGCTAGACTGCATCCTGGTCAACTGAGTATTTCCTCTCAGATCCAGCTTCCCGTTTGCATTTCCTCTGGTATTACTTACTTCAGGCCTTGATGTCTCCTTACAAGACCTTACAGGATCTCTGTGTCCAGTCTCTCTTTTCCTTTAGTCTCTTTACGTTCCTGGCAGTTTTCATTCTTAAAAATAATCCTGATCATGCTTCTCCCTACATTGAAATTCATTTTATTTTCTATCTTTTCTGTCCATTTGCCTTCAAAATAATGTCTAATTCCCTTAAATTGGCATATAAGTCTTTTCATAGTCTTACTCCACCTCCCACTCTTGCCATCTCCTTTCCATCTATGTGAGTTCTGAAAATTAAGTTCGCAGACTCCCCACCATGCGCGTTCATGGGCAGCTCTGTACAGACTGCTCAGGAAGGTTTCATAACTTTGGTATATCAGTGTCTCACAACCATGTTTGTGTTGACATGTGGCGGTGTCTTGCTGGGTGGCATTCTGCATTGTTTTTTAGTGCCTCACAAGAATGTTGGAGCTTGGATTAGAGTAATGAACATACATTCAATTTCTTGTTAAGCTTGGCGAGAGTGGAAGTGATATCAGGGGCACGTGAGTCCCAAGTTTATGGGAGGTTGCCATGAAAAAAAAACAGAGTAAAAATAGGTTAAACATTTTTCTGGGAGAAGCGTCAATGATGAAGAGAGGTCGGGGCAACAGCAGAACTAATGAAAATGTAAAAATTTGTCAAAGTGTGAATCAGAATCGTCGGCTGACTGTGAGAGGCATAGCAGACCAATTAAACATCAATACAGAAACAGGAAAATCTTAACCAAAAATTACAGCATGAAAAAGGTGTGTGCAAAAGTGGTCCTGAAGGAGCTCACCAATGAACAAAAACAAAGGGCTCACACGGCCCTGTCTGTGTGGGAGTTTTCAGCCAATAAATAAGTATTGGAGCAAGCACCCTCCCTACTCACCTGACGTGGCTCCCAATGACTTTTTTCTTTACCTGAAGATAAAGGAAATATTCAAAGGAAGACATTTTGATGACATTCAGGACATCAAGGGTAATAGGGCAATGGCTCTGAGGGCCATTCCAGGAAAATAGTTGCTTTGAAAAGGATGGATTAGGCCTTGACATCAGTGCATAACTTCCCAAGAGGAGTACTTTGAGGGTGTTTGTAGTGATATTCAACGATGAGGGATGCAGAGCTTTTTCTGGGTTGGGCTTGTGAATTTTATTGTCAGACCTTGTACTGCATGCTTCGGCTATTTGTACCCATATTTTTGCAGTTTTTGTAGCCCATGCTTTTTCCTATGATCTGAACCTCTTATCAAAATGCCATTCATTTTCTCCTTCCCTTACCTGTGTAATGAAATCTACTTATCTTTTAAAACAGCTCAATTGTCACTTTCTCTAGTTACCATCCTTATGCTCCCCACCCCCTGCCAAATTATTAGTATCTCTTTAACTGCTCTGCTTTTGGCATTATATGGTTATAGCTACCATTTTGTTTTGCCCCCAAGAACACTCCTGTGGAGGTTAGTAGATCACCATATTCAGATCTGTATTCCTAGCACTTAGCACCATGCCTGGATTATAGTAGTTGGTCAATAAGCATGGAGTTGAAAATGAATTTATAGAATCTGGCAGCCAGTTGGACGTGGATGACTCCCAATATTTCACAGAATGGCAGTTCAGTAGTTTCTATTCAATTAACTATAAAGAAAAAAGGAAACCGTTAGAAAGTATAATCTATTCACGTATGAATAACAGCAATATTGGCAATTAATCAAGTAAATTTAAAAACATTTGGAAAGGTAGACTTTGGATTTAAATAATACAGCAAGTTGGTCTCTTCCACAGGGAACCAAGCTGGGGTCCCTTGTCCTGATCCAACTCCAGGAAAGACCAGGTTTCTCTGCCACAACCTCTGTTACCCTGGACCTACCCTGGGAGGTCCATAGGGAGGACACTGGGACACCAGGGGTGCTGGGAAATGAATTTTTGAATTTTTCCTGAATTCCTCCTGTGACAAAGGACAGAGTACTGTGGCCTTTACTTAAGGTCCTTCTGCCTCAACAGATGGAGGGACTGAGCTAATGCTTTGAAATGCATATTCTCAAGATGCAGCTGTGATGTGTCCAGATACTCCCGCCTGAGAAAGAATCCTAGAGAAGGAGGAGGAAGAGGAAGAAATGGCTGATTCTCAGGGATTGTTAGCATTCAGGGATGTGGCCAGACTTCTCTCTGGCGGAGTGGGTAATTCTCTCAGGATTCCTTTGGATCCTGCTCAAAGGAATTTGTACAGAGATGTGATTATTAGAGAACTGCAGAAACCTGGTCTCCCTGGGTCTTGCTGCCTCTAAGCCAGACCTGATCTCCAGAGCACAGGCAGGAGCCATGGAATGTGAAGAGACATGACACAGTAGTCAAACACCCACATACATTTTTTCATTACTCCCAACACCTGTGGGAAAAGCAGAGCACAGACGCTCCCTTCCATGGAGGTATTTGGGAATTGTGGCCTTGAAAATTACAGTTAAAGAAAGACTGGGAAAGTCAGAGTGAGTGGGAAGGGCAAAATGAATGTTATGATGGAGATAGAAAATGTGGGACAACTACCTATAATAAACACGCTAATAAAAAATACAGCACATTATTTTTGTGGAAGAGTTTGTATAGTCTTTTTTTTTTTTTTGAGACAGAGCCTCAAGCTATCCCCCTGGGTAGAGTGCCATGGCATCACAGCTCATAGCAACCTCCAACTCCTGGGCTCAAGCGAGTCTCCTGCCTCCACCTCCCAAGTAGCTGGGACCACAGGCG
>CAUYQV010011145.1:0-10806 GCA_963574575.1 Galagoides demidoff | reverse complement strand
AATTTGAAATACTTTCATCAAGCTGGTTAACATAGACTTCATGTCATTTGCTTAGTCATTGTGTCAAAACATTTATATTCTAGTTCTAGAAAAGTTCACTTGTACCCTTGTTAGACAGACCATATAGGTGATCTTTCCAGTTACCCTCCCACCACCCAGCCTCCCTTCTCCCCTCTCTTCTACCCTTCCCTTCCCCACACCCTCCCCATATTCTTGGGCTAGAATTAAGTTGTGGCTTTCATTTGAGAGCTATCAAATTAGTTTCATAAAAGGCCTGTGTACATTGGATACTTTTTCTTCCATTCCTGTGATACTTTGCTAAGAAGAACATTTTCCAGTTCCAGCCATGTAAACATGAAGGAGGTAAAGTCTCCATTTTTCTCTGATGGTCTTTTCTTAACCGCTAATATTTTGTTGCCTAAAGACTTTCAACAACAGGTAAAAGACAGACAGGTCACCAAAGACTTCATCGTGTTAGCTGCTATTGTTTTTTCCATTGGTCACTTTCAGTAAACATTTAAAAAATAACAGATTTGGCTTTTGCATTCCACTGTGATCACCTGACAAGTTGTGGCACATAGAGAAAGGTAAGATGTCAGGAATGTTTAATCAGCAGTGATTTAAACAAGGGACATATTTGAGGGAATTAACAAAATCAGCATGCTCATTGCTCCAGGGTGATTTTTCTTGCTGTTAGGACTAAATGAAAATCAGGACTCATAGCGGTAGAAGCCTTTCAGGTCCAATTCCTGCTGCCAGAGTGAAAGTCTGCCAGGGTGGAAGGCTGAGTCACGCTCTATTCCAGCAACAGCTGTGTTTTTCATACGTATAATGAATTTCTTGATTCCAATGTTATAAAGATTTACTCATCTTCTGGAGCTTTATCTTCTTTTCCTACCCTCCACATCTTTTCTTTTTTTCTCCCCACTGTATTTTTCTAGGAATTGATTGCAAAGTGGTTAAAGGCATTTGGTATCACATCATTTCAGAATGTCCTAATTTAGCCTGAAGTAAGTGTCCTGAGGCAAAATGTTCTGAAGAAGGACTGAATCAGTGAGTGGCGATTCTTCTCCATGAAGGCACCGAAGACAGTGACCAAAAAAGTGCCTAAAACTATTTGAGAAAAAACATTAAGGGTAGGTTTATTTAAAAAATCAATGGTGAAAGTGCAGGCATGGGAGAACTGATTTAACTATTATTCATGGAAGAAAGGGTGAGGATTTTATTGAACACTTGGTGTGAGCCAAAGGCATAGTGTTACAAACTTGGGCTGCATTACTAGAAGTACGGTGTCTGAAACAAGGGTGGGAAGGATTTGATTTCTCATTACAGTAACTTTACAGTATTTGCATGTAGTAAATATTTCTAGCTAGTGTTTTTGGTCACCTCTATGCCACATTTAATTTTCATAATATGCACCTAGCTCTTCAACCCATCTCCCAAGATCTAGTAGTACTAAATACTCATGGGGAAATGTCAAACATACAGAGAAGAATCTAGTCACAGAAGAGCGGGTCTATGAATTACTTAGTCTCAAATTACAGATGGCCAACTGCCTTGCGATTAAATGGCTTCTCTAAGTGACACTGAGTAAGATTCTGATGGAAATGAAGTTAACCATTAGTGCTGCTTAGTCCTTCATATATTACTTCAGATATTTTTTCTACATTCAAAAGGTTTATTTAAATTTATTTAATTTCAGAATATTACAGGGATGCAAACATTTTGGTTGCATGAATTGCTTTTGTACTGAGTTTGAGTCAGAGTTATAGGTGTGCTCCTCACCTGTCACAGGTGCATAGCATATTGGTACTTTTCTCAGTGTGCTGGGGAAACCTGACTCTGTATGTGTCATGTTAATGATTCGTTATGTTCAAATGTTTGTCAAGACCAATGCCCTTGTTCTAGAGAAGCTTGATGACTTATTTCTAAAGACCTGAAGTTTAGGTTTGGGAGAGAAGGTAAAGGTGTCCCTGGGAAAGTGTTTAGAGTTTTTTGCTTCCTGTGTATCTCTGCTTGCTTTGTGCAACCAGGTCGGCCAGGACGAAGACTGAGGCCAAGCAGAGGTGACTTGCCAGCATCAGGGAAGTAATTTAGGATTGTAGCATTGTTTTTTGAGTAGATTTAGAAGGATAAACAGGCTTGGTAACTACCAGTAGTAGTAGTAAAGAAAATACTCAACAGGCTGAGTTCAGTATGTTGAGAATTTTTCTCCTAAAGCTAAAGCAACTGTGCTAAGGCAATTTAGTGTAAAAATTAAACAGATAATTACCTGAATCAAGGCCTCTGTTGCTAAACAATGGTGTAGACAAATGACCTTTGATGTCTCAATTCCCCTGTCTATAAAATGGTGATTATAATTCTACCTCCTTTCTAGAGTTGTTAGAAGGGCTAAAGAGTTAATGTAAGCTGGGAGTAGTGGCCTGCACCTGCAATACAGGGTACTCAGAAGCTGAGGCAGAAGGATGGCTTAAGCCCAAAAGTTCAAAGCTGTAGTGCACACAGTCATTGCATCTGTGAATATTAACTGAACTCCAGCCTGGGTAGCATAATAAGAACCTGGCTCTTTAAAAAATAAAAGTATGAAATCAATGTATGTAAGGTGGCCTAGTACCTAGTAAATACTACTTAAGTGTTTGTCAAATAAAAATAAACAGATGGTATCTGCATCCAGAAGTAGCGATTTAAATAAATGCAGGTTTATCCTGAGGGTGGGGAAGGTGTTTATAGGCAGGTAGGTGACTTAAATCAGATTTGCAATTTAGAAAGACCACATTCTTTTTTTTTTTTTGGCTGAATAATATGCCATGGTATACATATATCACAATGTATTAATCTATTTCTGTGATGAGAGGCACTTGTGTTGTTTCCACATCTTTGTGATTGTGAATCATGCCCACATTAATTAAAATGTAAATAAAAGGATTCTGAAGGCTCGGCCTGGTGGCTAAAGCCTGTAATCCTAGCAGTCTGGGAGGCCAAGGCAGGTGGTTTGCCTAAGTTCATGGGTTAGAGACCAGCGAGAACGAGACCTTGTCTCTAAAAATAGCCAGGTATTGTCACAGGCACCTGTAGTCCCAGCTACTTGGGAGCCTGAGGCAAGAGAATCCCCTTTATAAGGGAAGGAGAAGTTGGAGGAGAAGCTTAGCCCAAGAGTTTGAGGTTGCTGTGAACTGTGACGCCAGGACACACTACCAAGGACAAAGTGAGACTCTCTCTCAAAAAAATAAAATAAAATAAAAAGTAAATAAAGGATTCTGCATAATTCCAATCTTGGAGTAAATATTCTAGGAAAGGTCATTTTATGAAGAAACTCTACCATATGTAAAATAAATTATCCATTGATAATGTCTATGATCTTCAGTTTGTTCTATAAGCTTGGATTTTTATGCACTGGATTTCCTTAAAATAAAGTTTAGTTTTGGGAAAAAAAAAAAAAAAGACCATTCTCACCACCAAGAGGAGAACTGGGGCAGCAGCATGGAGCAGGTGCACATCTAAGTAAGGGCCCAGGAGAGAACAGAAAGCCATTTCAGAGACTCAGCAAAAATTTGGTGGATGTGCCGGTGGTGATGAAAAGAAATGGAGAGAATCAGGAGATACTTATGAATGAGGTAGATCTCTCAGTGGTTGAAGACTAGTTTGATTACTGAATGAAGGAGAGAGTAAGGATGGCTCCTTGCTGTCTATCTTGGACAATTATATAGGCAGAGGTATCTTCAAGAGAGGAGAACACTGGTGGGGGGCAAGTTTGAAGAGGGGAGACCAAGATGACAGGTTCAGTCTTGGCAGTGCTGGCCGGCAGTGCCTGTAGGGTATTTAAGTGGGAATGTTTAGTAGGCATCTGGAAACATGCCCCTGCAGGCCTGAAGAGAGACTGGTCTGGAGCTCTAGATGTGGATATTGGTTGGATCAATAGATGTTAGCTGGAGCCCCTAGAGCAGATTAAATTATATAGGAAGCACATCTAGAACAAAGAGAAAAGCAAGAAAGGGGCAGGTCCCTGAAGAACATTGACTTCTATGAAGCTGATATGTATCCATGAAGGGATCTGAGAAGGTCCAGTGTGAGAAGGGAAGTAGCTGGATCCACAATCAGAGAGAAATGGGTGCCAGTGACACACATTCTGGAATAAGGACTAAAGGGGAACACATTGTATTCACCAACCATGAACAAGCAGCAATGGCCTGGGCCTGGGTCTCACCCAGCTCCCATGTTCTCTCCTAGTCTCCTCACTGTGGTGTTTGTGCTCTTACCAGGCATGACAAACACATGGGGTGGCTTGAGAGAAGCCCATAAGCACTGAAGAGTCTGATGACATTTGGTATAATTATTACAGAAAGGCATAAAAATAGAATTTACATAAGTTTTGTGAAAGGGAAATATTTGGCTCAGTAGAAGATGCTCCCAAAGGAAAAATGGAAAATCAACTCTGTTTCTGTACTTCTGTGGGATTCCTCTAAATTTCTTCTCATGCTCCACATGCCCCAGGGAAGTTCACCACAGTGGCTATTTTACAGTAGCAACATGCCTGTCCATGGCATTTTGGATTCACTGACATACAGTGAGTAGGATGCTCTCCCTGTGGTCAGCTTCATTTTGTACACTGGGTTCAGGCTTAAGGGTTTTTTATTTTGTCTTGTTCACATGAGAAGCACAGGGGTCTATGCCCACCACACCCTCAGAGTTCAGGCTTTATTATTCCCATTTATAGGGAGGAGGTTGAGCCTCACAGAAGGCAGGTGGTCTATATCATGAAGCCCAGCTCTCTCTCACACAGGTCTTCTCTTTGCCAATCTTCATATTTGGAAAATTATCACTAAAATTCTGATAAGGTTCCCAACATTTATTTATAATATTTCTTCATTCAAATACTACCCTACATGCCCTAGATTTAAAACCTTTGCATGCACCACTTCTCTTAAAGGAGATGAACTTTCGTGTTCTGCACTGACACTAAGCAATTAGGGTAATTGTCACCATTACCACCATCACCACTATGACACTGACAGGTTTACTCAGGCACTCATAAAACACTTTTAAAAAGCTCTTTCTTTGTAGCTTAAAAATAGAAAAGGGATGACCCTAGAAGAAAAGGCACAGCCCATGTGCTGCAATATCAATAATCTAATAAAACATGTTTATTCCCCCAAATACCATCCCATCCTCATGAATATTTCCTGATGGTTAAAATTGTATTAAGAGGGCATAAAGTCTTTCATCACACAAGAGAGATGAGAATTAAAGAACACATAACTTTTGACGGTGGAAGATTTATGCGATCTCAAGAGAAATGAGAGTATATACACATAACTTTTGAAAGAGGGAAATTTGAATAAAATGAACATCAAGACAAATTACTGTTCTGATTACATCCAGACGGTAGAGAACCGAAGTCACTTTATGAATGAAGTGTCATGAATTAGAGGGTGCCACAGCATGGGAGGGGTGTGGTAATGGAAACCTGTGGTTTTGCATCTTTGTTTAAAAGCATCCCTTACAAGGGCGAATATGCCTATGATTCCTTCTTCCTGTACTTCTAAAAAGTGGAGATAATGTTTCGCTTCAATGCCGAAGCTATAGACCCTGTCTTCTTTGGAAGCTTGCCTCTGGTTTCTACCTCTAGATTTATCCTGTAGTTCTTTACTTGTTGACATGTACTTTGGTATGTTTATCTTTATTGATGGTTTTAAATTACAAATATTTTTAGCCCAGCATCTGAATACCTTTATTATCATAGCAGAATACTATTGTTATACTTCTGCTAAACAAACGATAAATATCATCTGATGTGGTGTGCAAAAATTTGAAATGTTTGTCCTTTACCTCACAAAGATGTTTCACAGGTTGTGAATGTATTGTTAGCAACTTCAGCTTCTAGGAAAGTGGAAACAAACAAAAGATTGAGAAGGGTGAGGAAGAGCACAGATGGTTGGGACAAGCATTGTTTGACCCACATTCCTTCTAAATAGGAGACACAGAATTTTTAAAAAATTTTCAATCTCTTGAACTAACAAGGTATGGGCTTTGTCTATTTAAAGATTTTTCTATTTCTGGAATCTTTGATGGTAACACTTTGTGTATTTTTTTCCGAATAGTGAATGAACACTTTTACTTGATCTTTTGATATTCTCTTTTTAGTGATCAATTCAAAAAGTTTCGTTTGAAATGCCTCTCAATGAAAGTCACTTGACTATTGTAAGGGATAATTTTTGATCAGAACATATCACTGTTTTAATAGTTTTTATAACCTAGAGATGCCTAGATAGAACATCCTTAGATTTCTGACAAAGTACCAGCACCATCTCCATTTGGTCAGATGAACTCAGCTACCAGGGTTGATCAGCCATATGAAGGGAAAGATTTATTTAAAGGAGTGATAAAACAAGATGCTATCTGTTAGAGATTTTTTTGGATGCTAAAAATTTGTCCAAGCACAGTTTTTGGTAATGATTCCAAATAGGACTGCCAAGAGAGATTCACAGACCCTAATACAGATCATGAAGTGGCCCCATTTCCAAGGGGCTGTCAGTTCCCTCCTCTGCTTCCTTCCCTCCCCCCATCATTTCACTACTCCTCCCATTTTCCTGACCCACATCTTCTTTCAAGTTGGTACAGAAAATGGGCATTGAAAGTGGTCAGTGGTAGCTTCTGGAGCAAGATAGCAGCTGAGTAACAGCTTCTGTGCAGCCCAGCACAGTGAGATTGGGCAGAGAAGAATCCAGGCATCTCTGACTGGTGGGATCTGCCCAGAAACTTCCCTTTGGTGACACAGGGAGTCAATGAGAGACTTCTGGACCTCATGAGGAGGACAAAAGCAGTTGAGAACTGGCAAGTGGTAGGTGTATTTGTTCGGTCAGAGGCTGCCCGCAGCTGTAACCATAGCAACAGTAAGACTACAAGCAGGAAAAGCCTTACCTGTGGGCTGTTTTGGTTTTTTTGGACTTGGGCACTCAATTGAACTGCCTTGGGAGATCTTGGGTGGGTGTGAGGATGACTTTGGGCATTGTCTGGGGCCCCACACCAAGCTGCTGAGCCAGAAAGGAGCTAATATCATTCAGCTGTGGGCTGCCTGCACAGCCACTGTGGGGGAGCTGCCCCTGTGGGTCACAGCACAGAGATCAGCTGGGAGACCTTGGGTGAGTAATCTAGTGACTGAGCTGCCTAAACGGAGGGACTAAGATGCTTGGCAGATTACAGCATTGGCCCTCAGGGGCATAGAGTGAGACCAGTTTTGGTGTGCTGGATAAATGGGAAGTCACACCAGAAGAGATCCCAGTGATAAGTGCTTTCCTTGGAAAGCTTCTGCTAAGCCAAGGTTCACAGGATAGAGTGTCTTTTAAGCGGGCTGAGGAGATATTTGAGCTCTCAAGCCTGACGGTTTGAGAAAACGGCAGAGGCCTCCAATCTCCAACTTGTACAGCTGTATCAACATTGTGATTAACATCTCCTACCTCAGAAGATCACCTGTTGCCCAGATAATATTTAGCAAGATATATATACTGTTTTGGTTGTTTTTTGTTGTTGCTGCTGTTTTCTTAATTTCAACATTTTTCCTCTACATTTTTCTTTTTTTCCTCTTTTTTCCTTTTTTTCTCTTGTTTTTTCTTTACTATTCTAGTAAATAATAAATGCAATCTTCCATTTTTGCCTTCTTTAACAATTAGAACTTCATTTTTGCTAGTGTTTCTGCCCCTATTATTTGATTTCCCACTCAATTTTATCCCGTAAGGGTTTTTGTTTGGTTGGTTGGTTTGATTTATAGTATTTCTGTCTTTTCTCTCTACCTGGTGGAGGTGGAGTACTGTGTCTGATCAGGCTGGCAAAGAGCTGCTGACCTCAAGGGAGCCACCCAACCCAGCACCCCCAGAGGTTGGGGGGTTTTAATGTTGAGTCAAAGTACTCTACTATATATCTATATTACGCCTGTCTCCTTCTTTCAGTGCCTCTCTTGTTGGGTGATGTTCTTTCTTGCGGGGAGAGAAGGATGGCTTGGCTGCGGGTGTAAGCTTGCTCCTAGAATTGTATGAAAGCAAGAAACAACTACACACTCTTAGATGGCATGTAGTAAAATGTCTTTATTTTCCACTCCCTTTTATTGGGAGCTAGTCATGTACACCACATTGATCAATAATCCTAACATCCTCAATTCTTATCTTAAATTATAGAAAAGAAAGAAAGTCTGGGAAAGTGAGATAACCATCATAAGATTAGCCTAAAGGAAGAAAGTCCAGGAAAGTAAGACAACCATCTTAAGACTAGCCTCAGGTTGTTCCTCTCTGAAGATCTAAAAGAACTATACATTATCTGACTTCTATTGTGGAAGTTAAAGGTCAGGATAAACAGGAGAGTAAAACCTTTTTCTTCTATGTACTCAATTGAATTTCCGAGAAACAGGCTCCATGACTGTTTTCGTATGGTTTGGAGGCTCCCGCTAATGATGAAGTGTTCTTTTCACTCACACCAACCTTTGAGTCATGTCCCCTGCACAGATGGGTCATTTCAACCCTTATCTGGCAGGCTGACTTGACTTCCATGTTGGAGGTTGTTAGGCCTTGCCTGCAGGCCCCCACCATGCTTTCCCAGGTCACTTAGGCCTCAACAGTAATGCATAATACTCGCAAGTCTTTTCGCTCAGTTTCTGGAATTAAAAGAGCACATTTCATTTAATTTTTGTGGGAGTTTACCCCACACTCTCTTCTTTTTGTTAATATTTCCTTTTACTCACCCCTCGTTCTTTCTCTTTTTCATTCTTTTAAAATCTTTTTTCCCTTCCTTCAATCTTCTCATCCTTCTGGTCCTATACCAAAAGGGCTCATTAAAGCTTTAGGCCAGAAGCAAGTAACTTAAAGAACGAGAGGAAGTGAAAGGAAAATTAGGGCAAGGAAACAGATAAAAGAAAACACTCATGAAGAAGAATCAGCAGAAAAATCCTGGCAACATGAAATACCAGTCCAGAGCAAGTCCTTCAAGGGACTGTGATGTAGCTATAGCAGAGGATTCCACCTATAAAGAAATGTTAGAAATGACAGAAGGGGACTTTAAAATACAGATGATGAAAAAATGAAGGAAATTGCTGAGAATGTGGAAAACAATCAAAAAAACAATGAAGGAAATTACTAAGAAAGTGGAAAATAAGCAAAAAGGAAGTCCAAAAACAGAATCAAATAAGAGATGAATGATATGAAGAATGTAGAAAGGATCTAAAAGAGCTGAAGAAACTAAAGCAGTCAATTAGGGAACTTAAAGATGCAATAGAAAGTATCAACAACAGATTAAATCATGCAGAAGAAAGAACCTCAGAGGTAGAGAATAAAGCTCTTGAGATAACTTAGATAGTTAAAGAGGCAGAAAAGAAGAGAGAGAAAGCAGAACGTTCATTGACAGAATTATGGGACTTTATGAACGTTCAAACATACGAGTTATAGGTATCCCAGAAAGGGAAGAAGAATGCCCCAGAGTAAAGTCATACTAGAGAATATTATAAATGAAAATTTCCCAGATGTCAACAAAGATTCTGATATACTCCTTTTAGAGGGACATTGGTCCCCTTGTTGCCTTAACTTAAATAGAGCTTCTCCAAGACACATTGTGATGAATTTATCTAAAGTCAAGAAAAAAGAAAATATTCTGCAAGCTCCCAGGAATAAGTGCTAGTTGATAAATAACACATTTACCCAGTGCTAGGGGTAAATCCATCAGGGTGACCACAGACTTCTCTAATGTAAATTTTCGAGCAAGAAGACAATGGTCATCTACTTTTAATTTACTTAAACAGAACAATTTCCAGCCCAGAATTCTATATCCTGCTAAGCTAAGCTTTAAAATTGACAGAGAAATCAAATCATATACTGATATGCAAACACTGAGGAAATTTGTCACAACAAAACCAGCTTTACAGGAAATACTTCAACCTGTTCTACACACTGACCATCGCAATGGACCTTCAGCAAAGTAAACACCCAGAAATTAAAGGACAGAACCTAGTTTCCACAATGATGCAAAAGATAAAACTAAACAAGGGACTCTCACAAAATAAGATGAATAGAATGCTACCACACTTATCAATTATCTCAATAAATTACAATGGCTTAAATTCCCCACTGAAGAGGCATGGATTGGATAATTGGATTGAAAAATACATGCCATCTATTTTCTGTGTTCAGAAAACACACCTCACATCAAAAGACAGATTACAACTCAAGAGTTAAGGGTTGGAAGTCAATTTTTCAGGCAAATGGAATTCAGAAGAAAAGAGGGGTTGTAATCTTATTTTCAGATACATGTGGATTTAAAGCAACTAAAGTAAAAAAGACCATGATGGTCACTTTATATTGGTCAAGGGAAAAATACAACAAGAAGACATTTCAATTCTAAATATTTATGCACCCAACTTAAATGTTCCCCAATTCTTGAAACAGAACTTACTCAGTCTGAGCAATATGATATACAATAACACCATAATAACAGGAGACATTAACACTCCTCTTACAGAGTGGGACAGATCCTCTAAACAGAAATTAAACAAGGATATAAGGGACTTAAATGAGACCCTAGAACAACTGCGCTTGATAGACACATACAGAACACTCCATCTCAAAGATAAAGAATACACATTCTTCTCAATACGTGATGGAACATTCTCCAAAATTGATCATATCCTAGGACACAAAACAAACCTCAACAGAATCAAAAGAATTAAAATTTTACCTTGTATCTTCTCAGACCACAAGGCACTAAAGGTGGAACTCAACTCCAACAAAAATCTTCAACCCCACACAAAGGTATGGAAATTAAACAACCATC